>CAIGRB010050017.1:0-30940 GCA_903798255.1 Fraxinus quadrangulata | reverse complement strand
AGAGAAACAGACAGACGGAATCTTTTTCAGTTGTTTCTTTCATCGCGTTAAATTTCCTGTCTGTCTTTGAAAGATCTCTTGCATATTGTGGATGCCACTGTCTGGTATATAGGATAGGATTGGCTCTTGCACGTGCATTGTAATAATGTTCTTTTTGCTTAGCCTCGTTCGATGAATTTTTTTTCAAACTTTTTTTTGGTGTGCTTATTTTTAATCACACATATATATAATAAAATATTTTACACTTAAATTCAAAAATTATTTTTTAACTACATATTTTTCAAAAATTTATTATTAAAAATATTATTTTTCCTAATAATGGCCATGAAAAAGGGACTACTCTTGCCTTTGGGTGGAGGTTGGAACGGGCTATCCAAGGCCGAAGACAATGTTGACAACTAAAATTTATTGTCAATAAATTTGGGGTCGGTTAAATGAATCCTCTTTGCCCTTCATTTTGTTCATTATTAGGATTAGGCTATTCTCTAGATCTTCTTACAAGAATCAAGATAAGAGCAAATAATCATTAAAAGCATTACCGCTATGAACTGAGTCTAAATCAATATTGGATGTTATGCAATTGAAATTTTGGTTAAAGGGGCATAATTCAAGGTTTATTCAATTATGACTCATCAAATGAAAATTGTCATCACCAAGTTAAGTTCAAGTTTGAAAAATACACACATATTTCACAGTATAATATATAATAATAATCATCATATATATATATATATTATTCATATAGTTTTGACAACTCAAAATAAGGTTCGTTATTTATCTTCCTGTGATCAATGCATATAGAAAGAGAATCGGTTATAAGCGTAAAGATTTTATCTTGAAATCGTACAATGCTAAAGTATACGCACGAAGGAGAAAGGACACGACTTTAGAACAACATTTTTCTCTACTCTCTTAGGTCAATCTTTTTTAACTCTCTTCTTATATTTTATATTATTTTAGTTAATCAATATACACATAAATCACTTATTTCTTCAGCATCGTTTACTTTTTAAAGTTATTTGCTTTGAAAAAAAAAAATTTATTACTTAATTAAAAGTAAGAAAACTTTATTATTTAATTAGAAATGAGAAAAAAATAGTAAATTATGCAAATAAATTTGAAGCTCAAAAAACACTTCAAAATAATTTTACTTTCTTAAGCTGAACCAAACATGTTCAAAGAAGTGAATGTGGGGGATGTCGGAGAATAATGTTATTTGGTCATTCTTGAAATAATAGAATAACACGTAATTATTCATATTAAAATTTGAAATTTCATTTTAAAATGTTATCTTTGTTAAAAAGGGCAACACAAGCCCTTAGATATTAAATTAAAGGTAATTAACACATAAGGTCTCCATTTTTCATTATTATTGTGAAAAACGTCACTACCTTTTTTTTTTTTGTCATTTTTACCCTTATTTTTACATTTTATTGTGCAAAATGTCATTTTCATTTATTTTCTAAATTAAAAATTATGAAATGACGAATATACCCTCTCTTTAAATAAAACAAAAAGAAAAGGAAAAAATTAATTGTAATCATAGTCCCAAATTTTTTTAAAAGTTCAAATGAGTCACAAATAAATTATTAAAATGATAATTAGTACATACTGTCCATACCTTTCATTCTTTTGGTATTTTCACTCTTAGTTACACAATTGATTGCGTAAACCATTATTTTCATCCAATTTCTCAATAAATAACTGTGAAATAATGAATATACCGTCCTTTTAAATAAATAATATTTTTTTTATTTCTAATTCTTTAATAATTTATTTGGGACTCATTTGCACTTTTTAATTTTTAAATAAAATTAATTGGGACTCGTTTGCACTTTTTTTTAAAAAAAATCTAATAATTTATTGGGATTTGTTTGCACTTTTTAAAAATTTTGGGACTATGATTGCAATTCATTCTTTAACTTTTTTATTTAAATATGATAGTATGTCATTATTTCGTAATTTTTATTGAGAAATTGGATGAAAATAGATAGAAATAATGGTTTACGTAATCAAAATATGTAATTAAGGGTGAAAATTTTTTTAAAAAAAGTAGGGACTTTTTTGCAATAATATTGAAATGTATAGACGTTATGTACTAATTGCCCTTTTAAAAATTTACTTGGGACTCATTTGCGCTTTCTAAAAAAATTTGGGATTATGGTTGCAATTATTTTTTTCTATTTCCTTTTATTTTATTTAAAGGGAAGTGTATATTTGTCGTTTCACAATTTTTAATTGAGAAAATAGATGAAAATAACATTTTGCGCAATAAAATGTGAAAATAATGGTGAAAATGCCAAGAATGAATGGTAAAGACGTTTTTACTTTTGTCTTATTTAATGCTTTTATTTTATATTTAAGTGGTATGGGATTTAACCCTAAAAATTCGTAAGTAAACAAACTCTTTACGATAAATTCATGACTGAATTCAAGTTGAATATATTTTATAAGGTGTAAATGGTTCAGTTTGAACGGCTTTTTACGCATTTTCATATCAAACTATTTACAATCGTTTAATCTCAACATAAATCGAATCATTCAATCACCCAAACCTAACGTTATTTGGGATCTAGTTTGGTTTTGAACTACGGTTTTCTTGTATACTTTTTCCCTTTCACTAGCTTAACTAACTAATAAATTATAAAATGTCTTTCTAGTTTATTGACAACAAACAATTTAAATGTTTAGAAAACGAGGTGGAAACTTAATGTTTTACTACGCTACTATGAATTTAAACCATAAATCTAAATAAAATGCCAGCATAGTCATTATAAAAACTACAACAAAGTTTTCGATTTAAACGATACTATAAAAACCGCAACAAAGTGTTCGATTTCAACGTTTATCCAATACTTTTACATAACTTGAACAATTGCATAGGAGTAAGGGTATATTATACTTTACAAAATTAAATGAAGTCCTTGTTTGGTTCTACTTTTGAAAGTTTATTTTTTTCAAACTTTTTTCAATCACATTGATCTCCCAATAAAATAATTTTACACGTGAACCCCATAACTTTTCCTCCACTTTTACGTTACTAGTGTTTTCAAAATATATAATGAAAAAGTATGGAATACATATTTGGACTTTGTAGGCGATAATCATATCGAATTTAATAGGATATCCCCAATGAAAAATCATGACTCTTTTTAAACTTGACGTCTAAGTTTTGAAACTGTGCATTCTCCTTTTCGTGAATTTTCAAAAAAATCTGTTGAAAATTTGCTAAAAACGACTGTTTTAAACAAACTAATTCATCAAGTTTAAGCAAAACATGGTCGGTTCAAGCGAACCAATGACCCTTCAATTGTGCATTGGTCCAATTATGCGAACCGAATTGAACAAGACCAAGGTCCGATTCACCGAGTTTCTGATCGGATCTACCGGCCTACCTAGGTTGAATATATATATACCCAACAAATAAAATTTTTATATTAAGAGAATTTTTGGCTCAAAATGAATTTGAAGAAAAAAATAATTTTCAAATAAACTACACAAACACTTATTATTTGACTTTAAAAAATAACTTCAACTAAAGAGAAAACTCAGTTGGAGGCTTATTCCCCTAATGATGTGCTTTTCGATTATCTATAGGATCCACCAAGCCGTGGATTTTGAATTTAAACAAAATAAATAAACTTGACAACTTCTATTTAAGGAAAATAGAGTGTATTGTAATGGAGCTGGAATGGAGGCCCAAAACATAGCCTAGGACATCTCTGTGCAAAGCATGGAAAATATCCTCCCTCACCTTAAAAGAGGGATCCCAAAATTACTATTCACCTTGAAATCAAAGTTTCACACCACTGTAGCCGAACTCGTTCTCCAGAGAAATTTTACAAATTTTGTAGTCAACAATGTAGGCCACAATAATTTTTCCTCCCTTAAAAGCCATTTAACCGATTTTCTACTCTTGATTCTATAATTAATAAATATATATAATTACCTTTAGTTTATCTCTTCGTATCTTCTTCCTCTTCCATTACTTTTGTATTCTCTTCTATTTCTTCGACCAGAGAAACCTATAAATCGCCTTTTTATATTCTTCACTCTCTTTTACAAATTTTTTTTTGCAAGTTCATTCGTGTTGTTATCCCATCTGTATTTGTTCTTTTGTTGCAAAGTTTACTATGTAGCTCAAAAGATAAGATTAAAATTTACTATTGTTGGAAGATAAAGCTTGACATGTAATTTGTTTTGATAATTCTCATTTCCTTGTGTTGATTTTTGTCGTTTTCAGCTAATCTGTTGATTGTTTAGATGAATTTTAAGATTTATGGTTTTGAAAAACTAATGAATTCTTGCTATGTGGGTGGTTTATGGGATTGAAAAATTCTTGAAATTTTGTTCAAGACTTTTTATTAGAATGTTTGGTAATTTAATGAATAATAAATCATAATCATAATCTAGGAAAAAAATATCATAATCTATCTAGGAAAAAAATAATTTAAAGTTACTACTGTAGGTCGTCGCAAGCGAAGTTGAACTCCGCATTATGCGAAGTTACGCGAAATTGAACTCCGCATCTGCATAGTGCGGAGTTCAACCACACAGATGCGGAGTTGAACTCCATATAGTACGGAGTTCAACTATGCGGAGTTGAACTCCACAACTCCGCATCTGTGCGGAATTGTGCGGAGCGGATCCACACGAGCTGTGCGAAGTCACTTCGCACATCACAAAGTGAAACTCCATAGTGTGCGGAGAGAATCCGCACACGCTGTGCGAAGTCACGGAGTGAACACTCTGTAGTGTGCAGAGCGAATCCGCACACACTGTGCGCAGCATTCACTCCGCAAAATTTTTTTTCCCCAAAAAAATTAACATTTCAGTATTCTAAATACAATTTTACTTATTAATAATTGAATTCAAAAACATGAAAAAAAAATACATTCGTTTACAAATCACATTTATTAATACAAGAAAAATTCATTCCATACATATATGAAAATCAGAATTTCTTTCGGGGGCGTTCCCCCGAGCCCCCACGAGGGGCGCTACCCCCTCGACGCCTGCGACCTGATCAGTCGGTCGACCCCTCGTGGACCCCCGCAACCTGACTGATCCGTGCGCGCTCAATATATTTTTTGTTTTAAAATACGTACAAAATTATTTTGCGAGAATATATTTTTAAATTTCATCCTTCAAATATTGCAACCATATATCGTTAAACTTTTGTCACTTGTACACTTTGGTCCCCAAGTTCATCTTTTTGTGCAGTGTTGGTCATTTCTTCTATCATTTATCTATTTTCTCCTCATGTTGGCATTCACATTCATCTAGATTATTATATATATGTTTTCATTCATGTTTAGAAAATTTTAAGTTATTTAGATGACTCGATGATTAAATATGCATTTTATGAATTATGTGTTGTGTTTTTATTGAGTTTAATTAATGTTATATAATTATATCATCATCTTCATTCTGTTATTGTTAGACATAATATGCATGGCCCTTGTAGAAATATGAATCGAAAAACGTTTGCATGGATGTAAATAAACATTGTAAAAATAAATATCAAAGGGATTTTTGTAATATTACTGTATTTGGTCAAAACTCCTACCCGTTATATAAGCGTCGTGATAGCAGTATTTCTGTTCGAGTTAGAGGTCATATGTTAGACAATCGATCGATTGTACCATATAATCCTTATTTAAGTGTAAAATTTGACTGTCATATTATTGTCGAAGTATGTCATCTATTAAAGCTGTAAAATATTTAAACAAATATGTGTACAAAGGAAATGATCATATCAATTTTTTAATTTGCCAAATGAAAAAGAGAAAGAAATAGATGAAATTTCTGCTTACCAATCTGCTATATGGATGTCTCCACCTGAATTTATGTGGAGGATTTTTTCTTTTAATCTGTCAAAAATTTGCTCAACGGTATATTCTTTACAGCTCCACATCGAAAATCGTCAACAGATAACGTACGATAATGAAGATGATTTATCTACTGTTGTTCGGAACGAAATACAAGAAAAACAATATTGATGAAATTTTTTCGAACGAATGAATCAAATGAGTTTGCTCGTACACTTTTATATCGAGATTTCTCAACACATTTTGTTTGGAATGCAAATAAAAAAAGTTGGGCTCGCAGAAATAAACAAGTTGTTATAGGACGAATTGTTATAGTAAATCCATTTGAAGGAGAATGATATTTTCTTCGTCTTCTTATGAATCATATTCCTGGTCCAACATCAGTTCAAGATTTACGAATTTCAAATAGAATCACTGTTGTTACATATCGAGAAGCAGCGCTTCTATATGGTTTATTAAGTGGAGATAATCACTGTGAAGAATGTCTATCCGAAGTTATTGTTTATGAAATGCCTATTTCTTTAAAACGACTATTTGCTATACTTCTTATACTCTGTAGCCCTAATGATCCAAAGTTATTATAGAATAAATTCAAAATTTATATGATTGATGATTATGTACATAAAATTATACCTTCACATATTGCTGAAATATAGGCTATAGAGGATATTAGTTATATCTTAGAATGCTTGGGCAAAAATATAAACGACTATAAAATGGTATCATTCAATTTAGATATAAATGAAAATGATAGATTCAAGAGAATGCTTGAAGATGAGACTACAAATTTGAATATTGAAGCAGGCTATGTTTGTGCAGCAAGTTTAAATGACAAACAACAATTTGCATATGATACAATTATGGAAAAAATAACAATGGGATCAAGTGGTACTTTCTTCATTGATGACTTTTTTATATAAAGTATTGCTAACTGTTGTAAGGTCTCAAAATTCTATTGCTTTGACAACTGCATCTTCTGGAGTATCTGCATCTCTTTTAGCTGGAAGTCGAACTGCTCATTTAAGGTTTAAAATTCCTTTAGAAACACTTGGTGAAGTAAGATGTTCTGTTAGCAAGCAATCAACTTTAGGAACTTTGTTAAAAATGTGTAAGTTAATAATCTGGGATGAGGTACCTATGGTAAATCGGTGTGTTGTTGAAGTTGTCGATAAAATGCTAAGAGATATAAACGATTATAATTTGCCTTTCGGTGGTAAAGTGATGGTTCTCGGAGGGAATTTTCGACAAGTTCAACCAGTAATACCAAAAGGGAAAAAAGAAGATATAATAAAAGATAGCTTAATTTTCTCTGACATATAGCCTCTATTATTACATCTGCGGTTAGTTGAAAATATGAGAGCTCAATTTGATCATATTTTCTGTGATTACTTGTTAAGAATTGGAAATGGGACAGAGCAACAACATAATTGTAATTGCATTCAACTTTCCAACAATATAATTGTATCATTCAACAATGAAAAAATATCTTTAAAAAATTTGATACATGATGTCTTTCCAGATATAGAAGCATATGCTGACAATTTACATGCGATGACAAATCGAGTTATTCTTACGCCTAGAAATGAATGTGTTGATCATATTACAATATTCTATTGGAACAAATTCCTGGTCAAATTTTTACGTACTATTACTTTGATGAAGCAATCGATAAATCAGAACAGAGCTTGCAAGAAGATTTCTTGAATAGTTTAACCTCAAATGGTATTCCACCACATGAATTGAACCTTAAAGTAAACTATCATATTATATTACTACGGAATATCAATCATTCCGAAGGTTTATGCAATAGAACACGACTTACTTGTCGAAAATTTGAGAAGAATGTAATTCTTGCTGAAATTACATTTGACGAATATTGTAGAAAATATTTTTTTGCCAAGAATACCTTTTATACCACTTTAAATTGAACAAACTTCAATTCCATTCAAAAGAACTCAATTTCCAATGAAGTCATGCTTCGCAATGACGATAAACAAAGCTCAAGGACAAACACTTGATTTCGTTGGTTTATATCTTTCACAGCCAGTTTTTTGTCATGGTCAGCTTTATGTGATGTTGTCAAGAGCTAAAACAAGCAAGTTCTCAACCCGTCAACTATTGAAACTTCACACATCACATGTACAAAAAATGTAGTGTACAAGGAAATTCTTTCGTTCATGCATCGATAGAAGACAACATCAAAGCAATGCAGGTCCAAAATAGAAAATTACCGTATAACATTTGTAATAAGGCTCTTTTCTGGGAAGTTCAAAAAAAGTCTCCCTACAGTTGTGAGCACTTCTTTCTATATATTTCTCTAGAAAAAAATTGTTTATGTTTCATTTTTACTATATTTGTTTTTCAGTATAACACTAAGAATGATTCAAAATTTGATTGCAGAGAATAGACAAATGGAAAAATGCAAAAGAAACCCAGAAAAAATGAATTGCAGTTTCGATCAAGGTATGTTCATGTCACAATTGATCCTAGGATAGAGTGTATACTTTTTATACAGTTACACTAAATTTAACTATTACAATATGTTTAGAATATTTTCTTTTGGACTCTTGGTACAGTTGTCTAATTCACTATTATTTTTTTTTTTATATCATAGGTAAATAAATCAAATAAACAAGGTTACTCAACTGATTCAAAAATATTTTTGCCCACTTCATTTGAACCGAACAAAATGTGAGTGCTCTTATTTGTTTCTCGCGAATTATATGTTAATTGAACAATTTATTCTTTGTTCTTCATTGTAATCCATTTTAATTCAAAATAATTAGATCTTATATGTTAAGTTTCTCTTTCATGAAATTGTGATATGCATTAAACTAATTTTAGATTTGACACTTAAACTAGACAAGTAATTGATGAACATTTAATTCATAATTTAATTTCTCCAATTTTTTTTTTCTTTTAAAATTTGTTTTTATGTGCTGAGTTGTAATGTTTAATTTAGTGTGCTTAAGGTTTAATTGCAAAAAGTCGTATATGAGGGTTATGACACCAGCTTTTGACCTCTTCAAAATGAAAATTGTAGGTACTTATACACTCACATAATTTTCAAATCGTTAATTCATTAGTCGTATCTCATTCAACTTTGACATTCTTATGACTGAAAACATTTTTTTTGTTTCTATTTTTATAGTAACAATTATCGATTTGCATTATTGATGTATTTTATATTATTTTTTTGATATTTTTCATTCACGTCGTTAATTCACACTAATCATATAAAATTTTATTGCTTCAATGCCTCTCCACTATATTATATACATATACATTTCATAACATTCAACATTTTGCATGCGATTTGTACTCTATAGACATGTCTCGACTCTTAAGTCCGAAAATTTATTCTATTATAATACAACAATGAATGTCTCTTTGATATCTTTCCATTCTACGCAGCACAGAGGAAATCTTCATGCAGTCATATGTACAATGTTCATTGTCAAATAGCCAAGTTGTAGAGTATAGAACAATTGAAGCAACCACATACCAAAGTCAACAGTTCAAAAACTGTTATTTTAACATTTATTCTTTGTAATATTCAATAATTTTTTTAGCACGTAAATTGAAATCAAATTGAGATGGTACAATGTTGTTTAAGTCTTCATCTACACATTTATAAAATCTGTTATTTACTACTGCCATAGCTTATTTAAAGTAATAGATGTTGACATTAATGAAGTACAATAACTCATATTCAATATTTCTTAAATGTTAAAATCAAATCAATAAAAACCCCTAAACACTTCGTTAACTCTCCCTTGACATAGAGACATTTCTCCGTGGTGCACAATAAGTACACATTTGAGTTTGCTTACAAATTACATGAAGATCTATATTTACGATGAAATTGAAATTCGATATGGAGCAAAATCAAATCATATCTTATACCAAGGAAGCACCTAAGATCTACGAAACTTCTTTTTCAATTGTTTTTTTTTTTAATTTATGTGGTCTCTAAAGGCTCGAATTTTTGTCCTACTTATATATATAATTAGAACATATATTTAGCACACTAACATTACCTTTAAAATAACATGATGCACGGGCAAGAATTAGTACTAAGAAAATGATTATTCTATTTGTACATAATAATTTACTTAATTTTTTACCGAATCGACAAGTGGAGGCCCCTTATTGGGGAGCGCCTGGTCGATTCGATAAAAGATTCGGTAAATTATTTGGTATGTGTAGCATTACCCTTGAGAAAAAGATAATTCCTTCTATAATGTCAGTATGAAATTTTCAGATGCACGGGCAAGAACTAGTATTAAGAAAAAGATAATTCCTTCTATAGTGTTTGTAAAATTTTCAATATCATCAAATCAAAACTGATGACATCCCTAATCTATAGAGACTATTCTCTCTTTCAGGTTCCCTATTACAAATCAGAAAGAATTGAACAGCACATTCTCTATCAACTAACAATAACCCCCACCCCCGCAAATAAAAAGGAAAATTGAAAATAATTAAACAAAAAGTTCCATTTGTTCAACAATTGCTAAAGAGGCCAACTACAGTGCCTCAGGCATGCTACAAATCTCTTCAAGAATAACTTCCAGACAATCAATGGGAAAATTTTCCTGTGAAGTATAATAATGTAACCCAAATATAACCTAAATGGTAGAAAGAATGATTATTTACGCCCAAAGAAGTCCATCATAGCCAAATTCTGAATCTAAAATGGCAGGGTCAATGGACTCGTGTTGATTTATAGTTTCAACGTGTCCTATAGAATCCACATATGGTTCAGAAAGATCAGAAGATCTTTCGGATGGAATCCCGTAGTATTTAAGGATGCAACCCGATGCAGCCAATGCTGCTTCCCTTTCCAAAACGACCAAAAAATTGTCTTCAAATTCGAAGATCAAATATTTGTCCTTGCAAGCTGATCAAATGCAGCATTGTGAGTGCAAGAGATATTGGATGGAAAGGGAAATTTGCAGTCGTCCCCAGTTTGCTTAATGTAGCACCCAGGTCTTGAATCAATTATTTTTCTGGTTCAAAATCCCAAACTTTCAATTTAGGAGCAAGTCCCCACTGGATGGAAACTGTCACTTCTTCTATTAGATATCACATGACTTGCACGAGACCTCCTTTGTTTAAGTGTTGTATTCTTTCGTTCTTAAAAAAAGAGTTTAGAAGGGAAAAGAAATGGGAAAAAATAAAAAAATTGGGTAAAAGAACAATGTCGACCGAAAATAACCCTCTAATATGATCGTGGAGTTAATTTAATAAATGGTCACTGAACTTTGCTATATTTTACTACTTGCTCATCGAAATTTAAAAAGTTACCATTTGTTCATTGAACTTTGCTATAGATTACTACTTACTCACCTAAATTTAAAAGGTTACTCATTGCTCACCCAAATTTGAATAAAATTACCCATCAATCACTCATATCATTTCCATCAGTGTTACCTATAGCATGGTTCAGTGAGCAACGAGTAACTTTATTCAAATTTAAGTGAGTAATGAGTAACATTTTAAATTTCGATAAGCAAGTAGTAACTTATAGCAAAGTTCAATGAGCAACAAGTAATGTTTTAAAGATCGATGAGCAATATAGTAACCTATAGCAAAGTTCAGTAACCATTGATTAAATTATCTCTATGATCATGTGCAAGCCCGGTGACTCTTTGAGAATTTCCATACAGTACGGACCATGTCCAACGAAAATGAAAGTTTTAGAATTTGAACGCCAAAAAAATTCAAATGGGAACCAGGTGCGAAATTAGGCAAAATTTGAAGACCATGACTACATATTTCCTTTAGGAATAATGACATAAGATGCTAGCACTTACAATCCACCAGATGTGCTAGGTGGTGAATGTTTCTGATCCAAGTTCCATTTAACTTCAGAACCTGTAATTGAGTTTGTCTTAGGTTTCACGTCTACAAACTGACACATGCACGTACACATGCACAAGCATGCAGACACGTACACACTAGCATTTCTTACTAGGCTATTTTTAACTTGCCTGTTCATTGCTCAGATCTTCATACCCAATATTCACTTCATTAGCTAAGACCTGCAAGAATACATCTAGTTAGCAAGTGAAAAATTCCATGCACATAGCCATGGACTAAGAAATATTATCTTCCCCCAATTTTTAGATGGGATGACATTCACTTATGGAAAACTTGCACTTAGTGCTGTATGGGAACTGTTTTTAAACTTTTAAAATTATAAATAGATAGAAACGAGTGGTTGATAATACTTGTGGGTCCCTCGAAATGTATAAATAAAAAGTGCCTTGAGTTTTTATAAACAATTTATAAACTCTAGAAATACAGAGTAGAAAATTATTTTTCTTATCTCACTATTGTATGGAAGGATATACCCGTATATAAAAGAATTCCTAGCAACTAAATAATCAGTTTCTTAAAGTTTTAGGAAATTTAAAAACAAGTATATCCTGACTAATTCAAACCCCTAACTAACAGCTAACAATTCCTATTTACATGGAAAACAATATTCGAATAATTAAATAATCTAATCCAAACTTTGAACATAAACACGAGCCAAACAAAGTCCAAGACAACCTAGCAAGACCTAAGCAGCAATTCATGCAGAAGATCAGTTCAGATAAGGGTTATGTGAATATATAATTTAAATCCTAATCTAATATTAGAGTACTATATATGTTTTTGCCCTTTCTTGTTATAGTAATTGCAAATCAAAAATGTTCAGCCAAACAAAAGTGTGGTTCTCTATATGTACTACCAGTGTCGAGATGACAAAATCATGATACGATGATATGGGATTGGAAAGACACAGGTTTGAATCTTTCTTGGAGCTATTTTGGTATGTCAAGTGAGAATCTAATGGTCGGGTGCACACTTTGAAAAGTAATAAACCCTGCCATGTATCCTCATGTGAGAGGTACATAATGGTAACAACAGTTTTGGGGTCAAAGGTTAAAATTAAGTAGAGAGACCACATATTGTGCATGGTATAACCAGAGAAACAACAAAGAGATGTGACACTATGGAACCTCATTACAGGAGAATATTGGGCATTAGTATCTTGTATTAGGTCGCCTTAGTTTCCCATGTTATATGAAGGAAACCGAGGGGGCTATTTTTCTGCAAGACAGAGGTGTGAGAAAAAACATTGTAACCATTCTCCTCCTTTATTATAGTGAATAATTTGCAGCAGCAAGTCAATGTAGCTCTAACGTTGAGGTGAACTACTGTATATCCAAGTGTTTAAGAGTGTGTTTCTGCTTTTGGATTTGCTAAGTATTGCTCTTGGGATTGAGATTAGGACTTAATCGCTAACACTTGTGGGTGACAAGCTGCTTGGGAAGTATTAGCACACATACCTGTGATAGGATCACAATCTGTTCCCCTTTGAACCTAGCCAACGAGTACCGTGCCTTTGTCAACAGCTTCAACTGAACAGAAGACAAAAGCTACTAATCAACCACAGAACTTAAGCGACATCTAGTATTATTGTGTCATTAGAAATGAAAGAAAAAACTACCCCAATAGTATCTTCACATTCTTCCCTGTCAGAACAAGTACAAATTAGTTTTAGTGGCAATACAAACCCCATGCTAAAATTTATTTGAAATTTTGGCAAACAATAGATATAAGGCAAAATAGTCAAATAAACAAACAAATCTCATGCATACTCAATCAAAGGTTCTGATAGAGGCGTAAACACCATTCCAGCAACTATCAAGTATGAAGGCTGACCTCCTTCAATATGATATGGAACCTTGAGGAAATTTTTATAGAAATTCATCAATATCAAAATGTCTAATCATATTATCCCAAAGGAAAGCAATTTAATCGAAGATCTAAACATTTCTCTACTTACTAAATGCACATGCGGATTCGTGATGGCTTGAACTTTCATAAATTGTCCTCCTCTAATAACACCAAGCTCTGCTACATCGCCCGCAAATCTGAAATTGAGTGGTTCTTTGTATTAGAATTAAAGACAAGTGTCAGCTTAATAGAAAGCTAATTGTAGTGGTAGATCCATAATTCAGACTATGGAAGGAACGGTCTCTTTAAAAGGATAGGAAAATGAATAGAAGCATGCAATATAAGAGTCTGGATATAAAATTGTGGAATTCTAAATAATGGCAAAAAAGAAAAAAATAATAATTATTGCGTGAGCACGCAGAGTTTAGAGACCTAATTCCTCATGTAAAGACTGTCAAGATAAAAGAGATGTTATTGAACTAACATTGGAAAAGAACATATTTAAATACAAGGACTGACTAAGATTGATGCATAAAGTAATATGATCTCCTCTTCCTCTTAACAGTTCAACAATTAAACTGAATTACATCACTACGGAAGACATCATGCTACTGACGTCCACACAACTTATCAAGAATAACATGATAAAGCACAAGCATTAAACTAGTAGTCTTTTAGCTATTGATGAACAATAGATGTACAGTTTAACGTGCTAAAAATGTCAAGGTTACTTAGTAGTTACTGATAAAATGCAGTATTTGTAACGGCTGTAAGGCAGGTTAAACATAAAATTCAACTTTGTTGCCAAAGTAAAGAATTTTACTTTTGACTAATGAGAAAGCGAAATGCAATGCGTTCAGTTGTTTGGAATGGCACTGTCCCTTCACAACCAACACGAACACCATCAAAACTTACAATGACGTCCCCCTGGAAGACAGTGAGAGAACTCGAGTTATTCGATTTCTAATACCAATTTTTTTTCAGTATACGCTATTGAAATAACAGTAGCCCTAGATATTTATTCTGATACTTGAAAGAAAACAAAAATCGAAAATTATAAAGACAATAATACTAAAACAACAGTGAGCTACGATCGAGTTGCCTCTTTTTCACGACCTCGCCAAGTTTTCATGGATCAATTTTGAATTCAGACAACCAAATTCATCAGTACCATTCAGATGTATGTAATTAAACTTTATATGAACTATGCAATGATGGCATGACAACATTATTTGACCCAGAAAAATTAGGAATTTCTGCCAATAAATTATTCTGTTTTGGAAATATAGAATTCCTGAACCAGCTAAACAATGAATGAGAGAAATTTCTGGAACTAATTACAATCTTGGATGGACGAAAAAGTTGACACACATATGATACACGCCTTACTGTATGATGTGACAAACAATAAGATATTTGTTGCAAGGGTAACCTGTCTATAATAAAAACCAAACTCATCAGGATGGTGCAAGATACTAAAGTATAAAAAATGGCAAGAAACTGCAAGTCATCATGTGATGCAAGAACATATTGGTGGTGAGAAAAAAAAGAGATTGCTCAAATATGAAAGATACCTTCTTCAATACATTACTGGCATCAGAAGTTGGCTCAACATTCCGTACAAGTACACCCTGCAGAATAAAATCATATAGGAAATATATTAGGCGACTGTTACATAGATTTTGCGAAGCATGGACACTCATAGGTTGAGCATTTATATCCGATACGTATTGGACACCGATGTGCATCGGATACTAGGCGAATATGCCAAATGGCATTTTCTATTTTTCATATACGTTTTTACATCGACACATGTCCGATAGGCATGTGGCGTCTCTTTTATACTTCTTCAATTTGCAAGACAATAGAGATCGCGAAAACATACGAGAGACAGGACAAAACACACTTTGTGGAATATAAATTTCATGGCACACACTGCTTAAAAACATCATGCAATCTTGCTGTTAAACGAGCCAAAATCCCAGGTGGCATCCAGAGAACTGTCAAGAACTCAGTTGTGATTATGCAGTCTACAGTAAGTATTAAATCATATTGTTGTAGCATTATAAGCATTTAGACAGTAAAAATATGTGGATCTTCTAGTCTAGTTTGATGAAAGGGTAGACCTCATTTGAGGGAACATTTAAGAAGGCCCTCAAAGCTGGATTCTCCAATTTCTGCAACAACACCCCAAGTGAAGGAAAGCCTGAAAATTTTGCTAAGATGTTTATTTGATATGCTTCATGGACAGCAGAAAAAAATTACTTTCATGTTATTACACGACCTTAAAGAATAACAAAAACTAAATTGTAAATTATCTACTAAGATACATGCAATGAATTTACAATGAATTCTCCACTGCATGAATGATTTCGCAGAAGTTCATCTTCTTGACAAGAAACCTATTCCCAATTGTCACTCTATCAATGACAGGTCCAAAGAGAGTTGTTGGGGTCTCCACTAACCTTTAAATCATCTGAAAGAACTCAAATTTCTCTCAAAAAGCTTCAGTTTTGCCCCATATAGTAGAAAGGAAAGAATGTAGTGCACTCTGACCCATGTGTGACAGGTTGATAACGAAAACCCAATTTCTACGCCAGTGAAAAATAATGAAAATATGACAAAAATTTATAAAGACTCAATTCTCTGGATCAGCTTTACTCTAATATTATTGTATGAAGTTGTATGAACCTATTAATCCTACATACTAACATGACTTGCAAACGTATTAATGGTTAAAGGTACGCAACCAAAATGTGTTGGCTATTAAAATTATCAGAAGTAACTTTTAAGCATTGCAGTGCATTCTAATTACAAAGGTGCAGGAAGCCTCACCAGTGTATTTCCCATTCCTCTCATAGTCCTCCAGAAAATGAAATACAACAGTAGTTGGAATCACGTAGCCAATATTCTCAGCCTCATCAGATCTGTAAACCTAAAAGAAATTTCTCATGAAAACGTACAATTGAAATGAACTTTGCTATTGACTGTCAGGGAACCCATCAGTCTGGAAGCTAGGAGATCAAAATACTTGATATAAACAGATAACGACTTTTCAAAGGTGTTGTAGGCCAAAAGATTCTTCCTAGAGCGAAGAGGTAAATAACAAAGCTAGAATCTAAAACCTAAAATATTTTGCTATTGAAATTTGACTAGATAAAACCTACCTGAAACGCCACTCCAATACATTCTCCCTGGTCGTTGAATGCAGGGCCACCACTATTACCTATAATATAGTTCACATAAGCAATGACGCGTGAAATGTAAAAAATACAATATATTTTACTCGTATGGCTATAAGAATGCACAACACATGGCAATTTGAACCAAGAAACCCAAGCCCCATGGTGCACAGCCCCGCCACTCCTATCCCAGACCCGCCCCGGTTGTGTAGTCATTTAAATATTCAAAATTAATTTAAAATCACCTTATCCCAATTTTTTATGCCCAAACCCAAACCGATTACCTAAACCCATTAACCCAATTCCCAATTACCCTAAGCTTTAAGCTTTGCCAAAATGGTAAAATCACTTTAAGCTTTGCCAAACAATCTGTAAAGCAGTTACATTCAAAAAGGACCGATTCCCACTGGAACCATGCATACTTACCAGGATTTATTGCTGCGTCAATTTGAATACCAAGTAACTCAGATGAGCCATGGGCATATGATGTAACCTGAAAGTACACACAAGGTAAATGCTCTATTACATGCCCTGAAAAAGGACAATATTCCATGAATATGAGGTAGCTGAATAACGGATTCTTCTCTTTTTGCAATGTGTGTTAGCTACAACTTCTTATGGTTTTGCTACTTTTCATCCTAGTGAAATATATTCATAAAAATTTGCATAATTCGTTGGATTCTGGTCGATTCACCAATGTAATCAAAAGATCTTCTAGATTCTCCACACTTTCTTCTTCAATCTTTACTTAAAGCTTTGTTGGTCCATCCAGGACAGATGGAAAAATTTTCATCTGGGCCTTATGCAAGCCAGCCTTAGTTTCTGTTTAACATGGTAGCTGACACCCAGGCCCATAGACATGGGAGTTAACTATGAGAGAAATTTTGTTTATCATTTTCGAGCTCAAGTTGAGAGATCTGAAATTCTTAGTCATTCTTAATCAGTGGCGGAGCTGCATTGAGGCAAGGGGGACAGGTCCCCACCCACCAGCAACCAAAAAAGCATTTTGATTTTATTTTTTGGTAATCAAAAATCAACAAAATAAGCCACACGAAAGCCTTTGACAAGGCTTTCTTGTGGCTTGTGGTATCCGAAATGGCCCTTTGAGTTGAGATTAATTTATTGCTATTAAATTTTGATAGTTAGGTTCATTCTTGTATATCCTTTTTGGATGGAAACCATAATTCATTCTATAGAAATTATGAAATTCAAAACAAGAGATTGGGTTTTGGATGATGTAGATTGTGGTAATTGAATTATTGTGACCTGGATGAAAACAAGCATCAAGATAGTATTTCTGTTATTTCTCTTTTTGTTGCTTTGTGTTAAGAAATAAAATCTGAGTTGTAGTCGAATTTATTTAATATTTTGGTGAATTGATATTTTTTTGCCTATTGAAAATTGGAATATTTTGACATGCTTATTTTTTGATTAGTTATTGCCATTTGAACTTTTTTTAGCAAGTTCTGTATGTAAGAGTTGAAAAAAATAATAATAATAATTAATTACAGAAATGTTACACTTACGAGAGGCCTCTCTTTCTCCCCAATTTCTACTCCAAATCTCTGTATGAGTGGAAACCCAACCCCTACATTTATTGGCACTTGCATTATTCTGAAATCCCCAAAATACCCCTAAGAACTAATTAAACTGGAAGGAGCATTTTGAGGAGCCAATCGCAGTGCTCATGCTCTGAAATTGTGAAATTGAGAATTCACAATTTCAGAGGAGAGCTGCCAATTGTTGTGGAACTTGTATGTGGATTGTTGTGAACTACTAATAAAGAATACAGTGAGAGACCACAACAATTTCAGGACATGAGAGCTGCCAATTGTAGGTGAATTATCCAACTTAGAAGCAGATTGATGTTCAACTATTACACGTAACCAAACTTCAGCTTCAAGCAATCCAGTAGAGGCGGAAAATAAGAGATTGAAAACAAAATTTTCTCTATTATGTACCAAACTAAGTTGCATCAGTGTTTATCACAAAAAGATGCAAAGATGCAAATTGATACATAATTGGAATTCAGCTTCAAACAAACCAGTAGCTGGGGAAAATAAGAGATTAAAAACAGAATTTTCTCTATTAAGCACCAAAAAAAGTTGCATTTCACTTGTTCAGTGCTCGCATCTCATGTTATGAATCACCAATCATCTAGAAGAAATTAGACAATTAAATTATCAAAGGGCAGTTAGGAGAGAAACAACAGACATAATTGCTTCTTTCTAGATCTTCAGTGATTTAATATCACTTTTAACACTAGAATTTGCATGTACCATGGGACTGGTTAGAATCATACATTTTCATAAAAAGGATTCACAATAATCCTTTTACCTTAAAAGTTTTAACAAATTCATAGTGATTTATCCAAAAATCATAGATCATAAAATAATAGCACAGGCAATTACCATCTAAATTTCGGATAAGGCGTTGAAATGTTGATCAATGCATGCTACATATTGATTAGAAATAATAAAACCTGAAACCATGATGAATGAACAAACCTCCATTCTTGATACAACACCCTTTGTTACTGAAATAGTATCTCCACCAAGTGGATATCCAACAACAGTCACTGCATCCTGCCAATTTGAAAGCAATGGACCAGTAATATTTTTTTGTTTTTAAGTTGTCGCAGCAGAATACATAGTAGAATTGCCAGTTGACTGCAAGCATGTATCCTTTGAAGGTTTCCATTTATATCAGGCATAACTTGGTAAAGCAAGCAACTGAGCTAGGAATGTGATATAAGCATAGTAAAACAGCAAATGCAGAATGCAATAAAAGGCAGATTAGAAGCATTACTAACAGTGATGTACACGCAAGCCAGACACATAGTGGCATTGAGATTCGAGAGATTTTATCTACATTAACCATCAAATCTTTGTGAGCCACATCTAATTACATGCAATGACTATTTTACAAATATCAAAACTATGTAATTAAGCTACAGTTCTTATTTTTGCTTTAAATTTTTTTCCTGTCAACAGATTCTTTCCAAAATAGAAAGAATCAATATCTGATTTTTAACTATCTAACCCAGAAATATAGGCGTGCTAGGCTATATAAGAATCATTTGGAAACAGACAGGTGTATAATCATATAAATCCATAAACAACGAAGAACCAAAATGTCATTCATGGTTATTAAAGAATAGTTGATGAAGTAATATTAGCAAATAATATCAACAAGGAGAAATTCTTTTAAATGCTTTTACAAGAAAATCACCAAACCAGCACAAATGACAAACTTAGCCCCTTAACTAGTTAATATACTAGAACCAGTAATGGGGCAGGCAAATTGCACATTTCCCCAATAAAACAAATGCATCACGTACAAAGAGATAATATCCAGCCATAATCAATCAACTTCCATATCATTAAAGTGATACCTAGAAGTCATGATCAACTAATTATTTCCTCATGTGCAATATGATCTCACAGCATTTAGGGCCAGAAATATGAAAAATACTACTCAGTTCCTTCAATTTAACAAGTTATGGTGGTCACTCCACATAAAATTGCAAGTTGCGGATAGCATCAATAGAAAATCACAAAGTGAAGAACTAGACAATACATCGTTCAACGTATTACAATGTGAAAAGCAACAAGAAGTGTTCTTTGTTGGAAAAAAAGGAAGACAAATCAACAGCACCTGCAGACGAGGCAAGCGTCCAAACTTAAGGGGTTCAGCTCCTTTCCAGAATTCCTCGCTTTCAATCGAAAGCAGAGCTATGTCACATTCTACTCCTTTTGCTAGAACCTGTAAATCATATCACTGAGCAGAGAATAAGTACCAGCATCAAGATCTGAAACCAATTCTCCACCACCAAGGCTGCCTCCCAACACCAAAAAAATAAGTAAAGGTACGAAAACAAAAGGAAATAAGGATATACATATGGTAGAACACTCAATACTAATTTCAACAATTATGTTTATGAGTCAGTATTAGGGGGAAATGTTTGCATTTTCTATAAATTAGAGTATTATGTTCTAATGACACCATCTCACATATCATTAAAAAGGAATCATATACAAAAAATACGAACGACTGAAAATAACACTTTTTTATATTGAACTTTGATCATTAAAAAATCAGTTTCAGGATATTGAAATTCGAAAGGAAAGAAAGAGGAAAAACAATATACAGTGAAAAGTAGTTATTGAAATTGTATACTACAGGTTGTGAAGAGTAGGCACATAATATCAGAAAATATTTATTTCTTACTGACAATCATTCTCCATTCAAGAGGTGTAGTGTTCTACAGTAATGATTTATTGTATCAAAGGGAGAAGAATATCAATAATTCTAGTGTCTTTCCATGCAAGCCCTTTCCCATTCTTCTGGTCTGCCCAAGAGAGCCTTCTTATTTCTCTTTGCAGTCGCTCATTTGGAAATCTAAACATAAAGGCTATCAATTGTTTTTAATAAGCTAAACATGAAACACTAGTGACTATGTCCCCCTGGTGTTTGTGAGTTGGCAGGAAATGAATCACATTCCCCACCTGTCTTCACAGGCTTTCAACACATGAGGAAGTTGTTTCACATTCTCGGAAAAAGTTCTACGATTCCTACATAACTCAGCGAGTTTAGGGTTTTGGTGGAACCTAAGATGATAAGACTGGTGGAGAATTGGTATGGTGGCCATTGCTTTAGACTCTATCTTCTTCTATTTTTGTAATTTGAGGATATGTCCTCAACCCTTCTTTTTCTTCCTATTGATATTTCTTTTTCCATCAACGAAAGGAGGAAAATACTCTTGTTGTTATAGGATTATCAACATCTTTCCACTCTCAAATATATTGATCAATAATTATTACTCAGCTATATCGGCTGTAGGTCTGACAGTGGCATAGTAAAAGAGAAATATGATGACACTCTCTAAGAATGCTACCTTCGCAACATATTTTGTATCATCTCCCCTTTTCTTCACTTTGACCTGCGATGAAATGAAAATACACCATTAAAAGAATGGATTTTGGAATCAACAAGTCGTCAGTATACCAAACTTACCAACAAAAACAGAATAAACATATCAAAATGATCTCACAGATCGTGCCAAAAGAATTAAGACATTGAGTTCAGAACGTTCACAACCAAGGCCAAAGACTTAAAAAACGCGAGTATGCAAGGATAGAAACGTAGATACTTAGATTTATATTTTTTAAGAGCTGGCACCAGATTCAGCTGTCAATGCAAGAAGTTTAACAGATGACCTATAGGAAATTTTTATAAGAAACATAATTACATTAATCATGATGTAAAGATACATAGATCAAGAGAACAAGGTTTCCTCTTAAAACATAAGAAAAACAAAGTTAAAATAAAATCAAGAATACATCTCATTCATCATGTTGAAATATTTAAATGATATACATTTAACCTTATCTAACAACTTAAACTTTTAGATCGGTTGGTTCTAGATTCAAGTCTCACCGCCACCCATTTATTAAAAAAATTCTGCACGTGTAAGGCTTTAATGGAAAAAAAAATTCCGATCTATGTATCTTTACATCGTGATTAATATAATATTTTGAGTAATAAACATTTGTCCTTATCTAACGGGTTAAACTTTTAGATCAATTGGTTCATCACTTTCAACCAAAAATACGACTCAACATTAAGGAAAATGTGTTGTTTGATTAAGTAAGGATTCCCTTTCCATTGTAAGATGATTCAATAAACTCTTCTTTTTAATCATCTCTCAATAGTTCTCTCACTCTTGCATCCACTTATTTATTACAAATTGTACATATGTAAGGCTTTAATGAAAAAAATAATTCATGTCTACACATAAAGGAGCATGTTGAAGATAAGATTTAAATGAATATATATGTGGCACTCTAACAGCTTAAGATTTAAAGATCAACTGCTCACGCAATAATGGAAGATAAATTAATGAAAGTGATATATTCACTCAACCAAAAACTGTCAATAAATAAGGTAGGTAATCCTTGTCCCAATTACTAAAGTTCTTTCTCATGGATCAGGTTCAGAATTGAAAATATACCATATCCAATCCACGTCACTCCCACTTCAACTACTCAGTCAAGGATCAATTAAAACAACTCTAATGTAAAGTTCTACTTCAAGCAATGTGCTCCATTTTATTGGCACACGAAACTAGCATATGTCATAATTATCTGGTTCTAAGTAACATCCAAGTGATTACCACCCAATTTCCCATCAAACTCTGGCAACACAAAACTAGCTTATGTGTCATAATTTTCTGGTTCTAAGTAACATCCACTTGATATATCACCCAAATTTCCATCAATCTCAAGCATCCTCAAATTAAGCATGCAGAAAATCCAAGTAATTGAAGAAAGAATAATCTGCCAGATTCCAATCATGACAAAAACATTAAACGTATCATATCTACTCCCACGTTAACAGATAGAAGATTGATGCTTAAATCAACCATTTGACTCATGTCAAATCATCAAGCCTCCTATGTCATGCAACGTTTACATGTGTAGGAAAACTCAAATGGCATTAAAAACTTCAAAGCATACCTGTGTATCATGTTCAACACAGTGTGCATTTGTCAAAAGCTTCCCATCCCCAATCATAAAAGCACTGAACGGTGCATGCAAAATTTATTACGTGAAAACAATTTATTTGTGAAAATTGCATCACAATGAATAATACCACGAGCATTGCACTAAAAGAAGATATTTTCTTGAAAGTTTCAGATTTGATTTCCAGGAAATTCACATTTTCTGGGGAAAGCCATTGGAGAAAGGTCATCAAACATACCTTCCAGTACTTTGATACTGCCTTTGTTTCTGCCAAGGAAGAGAGTAATCCGGTGCAGTGTGGATACAGTAAACCTAAAGGAAGTAAAGAGACAAGGTAAGAGTTGACAGCATATTGTGTCACAAAAATAATAGCAAATGGCAATATCATCAAGTCATTTTGAAATATTTAAAAGAGAGAGAGAGAGCATTGAGGAGGAAATAATTCATGAACTTAGAGTACATACAGAAGTATAAATAATTGATGATAATGGGCTACATGGTTGTTGAGAATATTTTCAAGGACTATGTGGGTATTTATGAACACCAGTTAACAACTTCATGTGCTGCTTCAAGTGTCAAATATATGGGTAATGGCAATTTCACAAAAAATCACTTCGCTTTAGTGGTATTTAATATTTTTGACAGCATTTTGGAGTCACTGATGAATTGATATCGCACATAAAATAACTTAATAATTGACCTAGATGAAAAATTTAGGTATAAACCGAGCTACTCCCTATAACACTATAACAGTTTAGAAGGGCATCATGATTGCAAGTGCCGCAAAATATTCGCTCTCTTAAGATGCTAAAGTTTAAAATATACAGTAGGATGGAGCACATATTCCTCTAATTCTCGTGATATTCAGTGAGGAAGATACTAGCTAGCCAAAAGCTCAATAGCAAGTGCCAAGTAAAATATAGGACAAGCAAGAGGGATGGAGCATGCTGCAAAAGATAATATAAAAAGAAAAGAAAAGAAAGAAAATGGCATCCAGCTCTATGAAGAGGGTAGCAAAGCACAATCCAAAAATTCTTTGGTAAGATAATTTAAATATCAAGAAGTGTTGAACATATACTTTGACAACCAAAAATTCTTCAGTATATAACTAAAATATCAAGAAGAGTTGAACATATACCTTGACAACAGCGTTAAGAAATGCAGCATCTTGAAGATTACCAGTGTCTTCCTGGAACACATAAGTACTCTAATAAATGCAATGCCTCAGGATTGTACTTCAATTGTTGAACTACTGAACTAGACCAAAATAATGGCACTCATAGCTATTGCACGAAAGGATACCAGGGATGGACTGGTACAGAATAATGTAGGCTCTGAGTATGGAAATTCGTCAAATAGCACATAACCAGATTTTTATTTTTATTTTTTTTTTAAAGTAACGCATAACCGGAGTGACATCATAGATGAAATGTAGTTTTTATCTGTTCAATAGAAAGCTCTGCATTTTGGAATTCTTTTAGAAAAATTGTTGAAGATGAAAAGTGCCATGTAAAAGAAAGACGGGGGTTAAAATATAAGAGATTCATAATGATAGAAGTAACCTATTCTATAGCATCCCATTATAAGATTCAAGAAAATATGGAATCGTGAAGGCCATTTTGCCATTGTGAATGCATGTGATTGTAAACACTGCAGCAGCATAATGGATTACAGTAGAATTTCCAGCAACTTTAACAAGCCTTGGGAAGATGAATGCTAATTGTCGAGCACAAATAAAGAAAGTAAATAGGGGGATGTGAGTTGGGGGGAGAAAATAGTAGAGAGATTTCATTACTTCCATGGACCAGTTGGTACTATGAAGGAACTGAGAAAGAGCGTTTTAATAATTGACTTGCAATCTGGCCCCCATTATATTAATTATGTCAGAATGAGACTATATTTAACTTTTCGATAAGAAAATATGTACTGAAATTTCCATCTATGACCACTTTAAGCGGAATTCCTATAGCAACTAAAAGAAGATAAAAATGTCAAAACATAAGCATTACAGTTCAAAGGTCGACAAAAGCTTGAACTCTGACGACCTGAATTCAGGAGTAACCGAAAGCTAGAGCCAAATACAATACTCATGCACACATCTACCATGACCAATGGGTAATATAAATGGAAGATATTAGATAATAAAATGCATAAATAATTTTGTCGAGAAGACAAAAATATCATTGAATTATGCTAGGGCAACAAGAATACAAAATCCTGATCTACTAAATGCGGTACCTTCACTACCATGGGGGGATGACGAGCAAGTTACACAAAGACTTCGATCAAATCCTAGATTCTTCTATTTAATTTTATAATACCAATTGTGAATTTAAAGTGCCATTTGAAGCAAGGTAAAAAGAACAGTCGGCTCTTTTTAAATTTCACATCGTTCTTCCCAATGGAAGGAAACACGTACTTCAAAAATTTCAAGAGAAGGAAATAGTAATACAGTATGAATGTCCTATATACCTGTTGGTCTTTCGAGTCGAACAGAACTCCCTTGTTCCCTTTCCTCTGCATGCCAGATGATCTAAACAAAATTGATCGAGATCTCCCTGCTTTTTTCCCACTACTTTGACCATCTGCATTTGATAAAAGGCTTTCATCTCTTGATATCCCTGGAAATTTCTGTGTGATGGCTTCACTCTGAATTTAACAAAAATACAAAGGGTTCCACAGGTTTATAGTAGCTATTAAATCAAATCTGTACAGATTGCAAAAACACTAGATTAATCATTGTAAAGATGTACTGAAGTGGAAAACACATATCCTGTAAGCTTTTTTGTGTGTTGTTGTTGAAGCGCATAGCTTCAATGAGGGGAAAAGCCCAAAAAAAATGTGTGTTTTTAATAAAATTTTGAACTTTTGAGTTCTTTTTACCTTGTCATTTATTTTAATTGCTCTTTATGTCGTGTGTTGATATTTATTCGTTATCTCTATACAGTGGATACTGTATTTTCCATCACATTCACCCTCTTTCTAATATAAAACATTCAACCACTATGTGAACAATTGCATTCGAGAATCAACAAGGAGAATATAATTCATGACAACAAAGTATAAAAGAAATCAAAAAAAAAAAATTACAGCGATGATTTTTCGGGTTTGTTTACCTCTTTGCTGAATTTACCGGACTTTTTCCTTGGCAATTTTTGTTTGGGATTCTGATTTCGGTCCTTGGAAGATTTAACAATGGAGGTAAGAAAATAAGTAGGTCTCCGGAAGGTGGAGAAAAGGCATTGGGAGGTTAAAGAACAGCGGGAAGTGGAGACAGTAGAAGAAGTGAGCACTGAGAAATAACAATTTGCAGCCGCCATTGCCATTAACAGAGAAAAAATGGAAATTCGGCAGTGTTTGGGGTGTTTAACAAACTTGGAAGCTCTTTGTTTCGTTATCCACTAACAAAATACCTATTTTGCCCATCTATTTTGGGTACGAAGTATGAACTGTATTTTAGTAAAATTTTATTAAAAAAAGTTTAATTCTTGATTGGAATTTAACTTTATTTTTGTAGATAGTTACACTGAAATATCATTGGTGATCACCTTTACAAAAATTGAAATTTGACTTTTACTTTTAAATTGAAGTGACAAAAGTAATTGGGTAAATGGGAATGTAGGTCCCGAACCTTTAAACGTTATACCGTTGGGATCCCAAACCTTTGATTTTTAGAACCTTAATCCCTAACCTAACCTTTGAGAAGCATACGAATATTGTCCTGCTATTACGAAAAAATTTAGCCCTATTCGGTAAGAATTAAAATCATATTTTTAATAGATTTTGATAAAAGTTGAAGAAATATGTAGTAAAAATTTGTGAATCCAATGAAATACGTGTTAAATTAATTATTAATTTAGATTTAGATTAAAATCAAACACGAGTTTTGATCATTACATTAGCCATTGGTTTGATCGTTAAACTAACAATTTTCGTAACAAAGGGATCATCGTGCTCACGTGCTTTTTAAAAGTTTGGGACTCGGGTTGTTAGAAATCAAATGTTTGGGATCCATCGTCATAAAATTTAAAGGTTTGGGACCTGCAGTGCTATTTAACCAAAATAATTAGTAATGCATAACTTTTGTAGTTGGAAGAAATTGCACGATTGGTCTCTAATTTATTGCCAAGCAACAAGTTGATTTTCAACCTTTAAAAATAAGAGGAAATTGCACCATTGACACTTTTTGGGTTTTCATTTACAAAAATGTCACATTTCTATAATTTTGACAAATGTCACTTTTGGACTTTTTTGCTCCTCTAGAAAATTTAAATATCTTATATGTCTTTAAATAATAGTGATTTGACTAGATGAAAAGTTAATACAAAAAAATAGATAAACATCGTATCAAACCCATCCTACTCTCACCTCAACCTCAATTTCGAAGCCTACGTTTAGTTGCCATTTTGCTTTTGGAAAGAAAAATGCATTCTTTGGGTCAAATCAAGCATTGTACTATAATAACGACATCATAACATTTTCTACTTTTTCCCCACTTTTTTTCGGTTTTGCCCTCTAGCATGTGCATTTGGTGCAAGTTTCCATTTCAATTGAAGAAAAGGGTAAAATCGTCCAATTTGCACTGATGTGTCACTGTATGAACTGTCAATAGTGTACTGAATGTCAGGTGTCATTGTTACAACGTTCTAATTTTTTCTATCTGATCAAACGAAAATGTGCCCCAAACATGATCTAAACTCAATCCTAAAAACTGAAACCCTAACCCAATAATGCTTTACACTTTCACTTTCTTTTTCTCATAAAGTATTGCCAGCAATTTTTCTAGCTCACGATTTTTTCTTCACAAATCATTTTCGACAATTTTCCTCATTTTGGAAAGGAAGCCCGATGAACTGAGACCGTAAACTCGTAATTAGAACATTGATTTTCTTCTTTCTAAACCCATGGAGGCCAATTTCTTCTTCCACACAACTTTTGGTCTCGAAGCTTTAGATTTGACTTCTCGTCAGCGAAGTCGGTCATGAAGTATAACTGTAGGTGTAATGTATTTCCTGTATTTTGTGCTAAAAATATGTGCTTGGTAGGCATATATTTTGCAACATTTTTCATATCTTGCAAGAAGTTTAGTATATTTCTCGTATTCTACAATATTTTTGTAACATATTTTGCAATACTCATGAATTACTTGTTGATTTGTGCTAAAATATGTGTTTGCTAGAATTTTCTTTAATCGTTAATTTCGAAGAAGAATACCTTTTGCTATTAGGGTTGTAGAAATCAAATAATAAGCTTAGATTTAATTGCACTTGTTGCAATAAAAAGTTTGTATTTGAGATTCCATTTACTTGTTATAGGTGTTATTTATTTTTATTAATTATTGAAAGAGTTGAGTTATCCTATTTTGGCGATACTTCATTGATGTTATAGAGACTTCCAATTATTTGTTATGGAATTCATAAATTGCGATAACTCTACAGTCATGAAATTTATCCATCGAGATTAACGGTCGTTTTTTACACTTGAGTTATGGAATTCTCGATGTTACTTACTTTTTCTTGACAGTTTTGTTCATATGTTTCATTTGGTTCAGCTGATCATCTACGTCATATATTAAATGTACAATATATCATCGTCTTACCTTTGTTATGAATTCTCGACAGATGACTAATTTTCAACAGATAAGCTATGTGACTTTTCAGTTGAGATAAACTATCTTCCTCGATAATTAGTTTCAATTATTATCGACAGATGATTAAATCTTGACATAACAATTAAGTCATCTGTCAATATGAAGTATCATTCTCGACAGATAAACTATCAGTATTTCTTAACAGATGACTACTTCTTGACATATCAATTTTGCAGTTATCTATCGACATGTCCAACTTTGATTTATTTGAACATTATATGTGTGTTTTGCATTAACATATATGGATTATTATAATTTGACATTTTTTGCTTTCATGTTGTACCTTATTCTTACAGATAAATTTTGAATTCCTAATTTCCGAAAATGCGCACTAGTACGCCCACTTTTCTCAAAGGATAAATTTCAAATTCATAAAAATCGTATTGGAGAATTTTCATGATCGATAGCGGAAAGATTTCGGAAAATCATGCTTGGGTTACTGGCCGAGTTACCTGACCTACAATTCTCGATTCAATTGATCCAACAACTAGTATTCAGATCGACTAGAACAGATAAGGCAAAGGAGTCGACAAAATTGATTTTAAGTAGCCGAGTGGATAATTAGATGTTGGTGGACTATAAATGTTATTATTTGGCATTTTTGATAACTAATACAATTCATATTATTTTTGCGTAGGCAATGTCACGACACGCTGGTGGCAGCTATCATACCCGTTGAAGATGACAATGTCGTTAGCACAAAGAGGCCGCGATCGACAGGCGTTTGATTTCCTACAGCATTTAGCAGGACTCCATTCACCAAGGGAAGAAAAAAGAGAGTCAAGAAATAGTGTGAGAAAGTTTGTTAATACTATGTTAAACTCGATTTGGTGGTTGTGTACTAAATGACCATAGTTGCTTCCCTCAAAAAATTTGATTATAATTACGATTTGGTGGTTGTATATATCTACTTATACATCTCCGATAATTTTCGTTTCTCATATGCTGTGTTTGGTGGATGTTGCTATTTTTATGATATGAGAACTTATCATTTTATCATTACTCGTTTTCTATGATATTTCTTTACATTGTAGACATTTGGAATTTGCTCTTATTTTGGTATTTATTACAATCCTAGTGCTTTTATGCATGAAAATTATAAAATAAGATAGACTACCTAGGAAAAAAAGTGAAGAATGGTTCTTCCATTATCTATTTAGAAATCAATTGAGTAAAAACTCTTTTACAATATGTAGCTTGTGAGAATCCTTGGTCATTACTTTTTTGGCACTAATTTTATTTATTTTAGATAATTAGTTTCTCTTTCTCTTTGACATATTTGTCGGCATGTTTGATTAGCACAAGACAAAATTGAAACTCTTCATATAACGGATTATCCAAGTTCTCATCTTCTGGTGTAGCCCCAATATAAAAAATTTATGCATCAGGTGCATTATCGTTTGAGACATTATGCAGTTGATTGATCTCATCATGTTGTACGTTTCGATGAACATCCGCCTCAACAAACGATTTTGGAAATTTGTATCCTTCCCCATGTTTACAATTGGAGGCTCGACTTTCAAAATAGTAACGCATATAGCAGTTTCCTTATGAACTGATATGTACCAAAGTCTTCATCTTCGCATATTTCGACCGAATATATAGTCATGTTCGGGACTTTGAACTTCAATTCAATTTGAATGCGAGGATCAAGAATACCAAATTTGTCCTTCAATTATAACACAAGACTAAGGTTGTAAATGGATCGAATATGAATCGAATCTGCCTATATCCGATCCGTTCCGATAAGAAAATTATCATATCTGATCCGATCTAACGGATATTTGATTGTTTAATTCATATCCGATTATCCGATTTTTCTAAATAAAATGATTTTATATTCTTTTAAAAAATTTGAACTAACTTGAGGCCTACATGTTTTTACTAGCAAGCCAAATAATGACATCTACCATCATTATGTTTCTCTTTAAAGGAGCAATCATCTTCTAGTTTTCTATTGACATTCGATGTAGGATAAGGTAAAATTGAATTTCCATAAATATTTTATTTTATTATTTC
>CAIGRB010050008.1:111547-129839 GCA_903798255.1 Fraxinus quadrangulata | reverse complement strand
GCAGTTCCTGGTGCAAATTTGCAAATATTTCCTCCCAATAATGGTGCAAGTAGGGGCCCGGGATATCAAACTCTCGGTGGTACCACTGGTATTTAGTATCTTCTATATTTGTTATGACACATACCTGTAGAGAACATGGAGAACTTTAGCAGCATCTAGGATATTGTCTGTTCTGTTTGGCAATTATAGTTGAACACTAGTTTGTTCTCAAAGTTCATTTTTGAATTAATGATTTGGAACAATATGAATCTGCGAACAGTTTTGGTGCATGCCTCATGGATTGGAACACCAAATGGTATTGTCTATATCCTACAAAACTGTGCACCACCAAATGGAGGAAAGTGAAAACATTATTGGATTATGACTCTGGTTTTTTGCCCCTATATAAAGATAAAACTTAGTTGGATACAAAGCCGTATTGAATCCCTGAATATAGCAAAGGGAAAGGGCAGGCCGATATTCTTTTCTGACTTCCAGATCTTTGGTACTAGCATAGTGCCATTTGGTCCTTTAAAAAGCATACGTTCTTCCTGCTTTTGGAGCTTTTAAAAGCAAAGCATACTCTGTTTAAAGGAAGAACGTATGCTTTTTAAAGGACCAAATGTTGCTTTTGGAGCTTTTAAAAGCAAATCATACTCTGTTTTCCCATAATTTTTATTGTGAATCTAAAGATAAAAGATTAAACTTTACTTTTGAAATGTAACTGTCATTATTTCTTGCCATATGTAATGTACCGGGAGTTATGCATCATTTTCTGGTTTCTCATACATCCGGTGACGATTATTCTCCTGAAATTATTATCTTTGTATAATCACAAATTTGAAAATGGCAGAGCTTGAAATTTTTGGCTAGAAAACCTTGTTTACCCTATATGATGGCTGGCTTGATATATATTTATAAATGTTCTGGGAAAGGGGATGGTCTTCTCTGGATGACATTCTTAGTGCCTTTGAACTTCATTTCCATAATATCAAGGACATGTTGCTTGTTATTTGTTTCACGAACCACATTTTTCTTGAAACAAAAATGATAGATAATGAAGAAATATATTTCATTCACCTAGATTGTAGTGAATGCTTGTTAATATGTGATATTTAGGTACTCTTGGTTCTTTCCTTACCCTGACACTTGCCTAATGAACAAAGGACATTCACTGTAAGCCAGACTTTTGATATGCACATTAAGGGAATGTGCAGTATCATCTCCTATTTTTCATCTTTTACAAGCACCAAACCTTTTTATGTCTCTAAAATACCTAGAAGATTCCAACAAAGAAGCAAATACGCTTGCTCAAACAGCTAATGACATCCTACCTAATAATTCCTGCAGATGGAGATGCACAACAGTCGACGAACAACTGGAAAGGAGTGTTCAGTATCTCTTCTTACACCCAATATTTTAATGTAGATACAGACATTGTGTTGAACAGATTGATCAGTTCTTTGTATCCTGTAAGTGGAGATTTTTTCAGCAAGATTGATGCCAACCCAGACCTGTAAGTTTTGGTGTTCGGAGATGGATTTTATTTTGACTGGAATAATTAATTTTGTTTCATTTCTTCATTTGAAATCATGTGTTGAAAAAGATATCTTTACCCGAGTATATGATGCGGTGTTACCTGTAAAATCCCTGACACCACTTCTCTTCTCCTGCTTCCCCTCCAGCTCTCTATATCTATCTCTCTTGCTTTCGAGAAAATACATCCAAATTGAACTAGTTAACTGCATGTTATTTGATTGGGAATCAAAGATACTTAAAACTAGTTGATTTCTGACTAATTTTCTTCTGAAGACTTCTTAGTTGAAATGAAAGAGTGCATGTTTTGATGATGCAAAGTTACAGGTTGATTCTTTTTCACCAATATTGTTCAATGAGATGCTGAAAGGATGGATTCAGTCTCAAACTTAACTGTCCATTTTAAGTAGTTTACAAGAAAACACTTTCCCATGGGCCTGCTGTTGACATTTAACAATTTATACATAATATGAAGAATATTGTGAATTGTGATAAGTCCACGAAATGCTCAATTCCTGATTTTCTTCTAATTTTAGAAATCTCTTTCACTTTCTGACTTATCTTCATATATATCCACAATTACTGCATTACACCTACATATGCTTTAACACAAGTTTGGTTTTATCATTTTAATCTCCAACCCCATATTGATATAGTTGTCTGCAGTAGTCAATATCTGTAAATTGTCTATCCCTATCCAAATTTATTACAATTAAAATTGGTGATAGTCTGGTCTTCAACGAACTTTTTCAGCTCAAGTTCTCGAAATTTTACATTTTAATTTATTTTTAGCTCAAATGCACTCCAAGCAAGTTATAAATGTGCTGCAAATGGGAGTGCAGCATATTGTTTCTTACCTGTGGTTATGAACCTTTGCTACAGTCTAACAGTTGTGGTCACGTTTTCCTACTGGTGATTTCTAGTTTCCAATTCTGTAATACTTCTATAGTGCTGGTAACTTCCATCGTACTGAAGATATTTTGAAGAAATCAGCTGCCAATATTAACTGCTAAAGATTAAAATTCGGTTCTTTCTTTCCAGAATTCTATGATGTAGCGCATGATCTTTCTCATGTACCTGGGTGATTATAAATACTAGAATGGCATCTATCTATTATTAGTGAAGTGCATTTCCATACTTCCACAAGTAAAGAAGTGATTGGACCTTGGGAGTTAAGGATGAAATAATAAGTGATGACAAAGTGTCTCTTTTCGAATTTAGTTGGTAGATATAAATAAATAAATAAAGATACTCGTTTTGGGCTGGGCTAGAGGTTTTCTAAGTCCACTTCCTCCTAATATGTAATCCTCCAACACCCCCCNTCTAAAATATGAAAAGAAAACTGTGATCATTGTTTTGAAAAATTATTTGAGGCTTACACCTTGAATCCCACCTCTCCTGAGGCTTTCATAAAATGCATCGAATCCCACCCCTAAAGTCATTTGCGAGGCTTATGCCTCAAGGCTAAGTTGTTTGCCTGCTTGTCTTGCATTTTCTTGACATTCTATTACTAGTAATAGGTTTTTTTTTTTCAATTGATTTATGTTATGTTTGTTTTCAAGCTAAACTTTTAGTTTTTATTCTTTTTAATGGATTTTCAACTTGGTGCGTGATTTATTATAAGCATATTTTCGTGCTATTACATTCTTTTGAACTATTTAGTATTCTATTTTGAGGCTCATGCTTCAAAAGCGCCTCAAGGCTTACACATCGCCTAGCCCCACAGAGGCAAAAAACCTCAATAACCAATTAAACCTTTTTAAACATTGACTGAAATATCTTTCAGAAGCTTAAGAAAGGGATAATAATGATCTCAAAATCGTTTGGATATGAACTGCACAGTAACATCTATATTATTCTAGTTTTCATTCTGTTTCTCTTGTTATATTTCAATGTTCATTTCCACTTTATGGCTTCATCCTTTCGGCATTGCTGCTCTTTCCCCCTGACTTTTCTTTTTTGTTTCCCAACTTATAGCTATGGACTTGTTTGGATCTCCACTACATTGGTATTTGTGATTGCCTCCCTTGGAAATTGTGCTACCTATCTAATGCATAGAAGAAGTGATCACAGTACTTCATGGACTTTCGACGTCAGTTATATAAATGTGGCAGCTTGCTCCATCTACGGTTATTCGCTGATAGTGCCACTGGCATATTACTTTTTGCTTCAGTACCTGGGATCAAATGCAAGCCTTATACGCTTTTGGTGCTTGTGGGGATATTCCCTTTTCATTTTCATTCTAAGCTCTGTAAGTATATGTGCCTGCCCTGTCTTTGTTTCTCACGATAAATTAGTCACAGGGCATTCAATTCCTAATTTTGTCTTGACCTAAGCAACAAAAAAAGCTACCAGTTATATGTTTTTTTGTCAAATGATTTTACACGTTCTACCAATTGCAAACCAATTTTTGGAAGGTGCTTCTTTGGGCTTCCGTTGCTATGAACTCACTGGTATCTGATAGTAGTTTCTTTTGTAAGATTGGACACTGTGATCCTACAACCGTAAGTTCAGTGGAGCTAATTTGACGGGAAAATAAGCTTACTGGTTTTCTAACAAACGCTATATATTGCTGTCTATTCATTCTGATCAATGCAATTTGCAAATATGAATGTGGGTGTATCTGGACGTTCCGCAAACTGCTGTTAAAAAAGAATGAAAATGTAGACTGTACTAAGTAGTTGATAGACATTTTTAATTTGATTTTGCAGGATGTATTGAAGCTGAACTCTCTTTGGTATGTGTTATTCACTGATTAAATAGTATTAGTTGGTGGTACTAGGATGTTATAAATCGTTAGCCACAACTTTAGACGAACAATTTGAAATTGAAAGGTTTTAGGTTAAGTGAAGTTAAGATATAATAAATGTAACAGCAATTTAGTTGGAATAGGAGTAAAGGTTGATAAGAATCTTATTTAAGGATGATGTTACCTCAACGAGTGGTTTTTCATATTTTTAAGTCCAATTATTAAAAAGATTGAGCAGCTGAAGAGGATATCATGCATATAATTATAGTGAATTGGGCAAAATCGAGAAGTGCTAAGAAAATGTATATATTAGAAGAGGGAAGCAGAGAGCACATTAAGATGGTATAAGATGGTTGCATAAGATGGTTGCATAAGATTTGATTTCAATAGGCCTTTCAGTAGACATGGGCTGGCGAAAGAGAATTCACGTAACCAACCCAAGTTAGGAGTTATTGATGCTCAATATTTTATCATGATGCACACCTAGTTCTTTTGTTCCTGAATTTGCGCTTTCTTGCTTCATGTTTGACATTCATGTGAACCATCATTTCCATGCTTGACTTGGACCAACGAATCTCATGCTGATTGTGCATTTCATTGAAGGTTCTTATTTGGTTTTTTTATTCTGTCATCTCCTCCTGACTGTAAAATTTAAATTAGTAATGGAGTGATCTGTTTTGTTTCCTTGAATATGTTCAGTTCCTGTTGGTTATTCCAGTTGAGTTTCTGCGGTGGACTATCATATTACTCGGTGGTGGTGTATCAGCAAGCTTTGTTGCTTTGAACCTCAGATCTTATATACAAGAGACTGAAATTACAATAGTTGTTATTTCTGCATTTGTCCTGCAAATGGGTCTGGCAATCTTCATCAAGATGTGGTTTTTTGCATAAAGCTCGATTTTGGTTTGGTGTATCTTGGGTGAGAATTTTATCATTTGGGTTTTACTGTATTGGGGTAAAGAGTGTGAAATGCAGTGTAAGCTAAATTGTTGCAAACTTGTGGTGATGTGGTTTTGTTGTGTATGAATGTGGAGGAATTTGAACATCATTTGGAACATGGCTTAGGTTCTTTCAGTCACATATATAAACAATATAGTTAGAATATTTTGTTTTTTGTTTAGATTCTAATTTCTGTAAATATACAATGTATGGATTTTGCCTTGACATGTCCAAAGAGTTGCACATTGTTTTGGTTACTGCTTTCTATTCAATAATGAAGCTTTACGGGATCTTTTTATCCACGTCTTCATCTCCGTCTTAGGTTAGGTATTTGGTAGAGGCCAAATTTCATTTGAGTCAATTACAGCGTGGACTCGGAAAACTCAAAAACCATTTTTATTTATTTATATTGAATAATAAAGTATGTATCTAGACGGCTTTTCAAAAGTTGGTGGTCAAGGAAAAATTTATTTGGACATTATCTTGTTAGCCCTGTCTGATGGGAGTAAAATCAGAGTTTTAGTAGATTTTGATAAAAATAAATGAAACATGTGATTGAAAAATTGTGAGTTTCATAAAATGTACGGCTAAATTTAATTATTGAATATGACTTCATATTGTGATTTTTACCATTCATAGGCTTAATATATTTAGTATTTATTGGGTTTGGCTAAAAATTAGTGAAAGACGCATTAGAATATTTTATTGAGAGCATGTTTGAGCTTCATTTTTTTGTTTTTATTACAAAAGTATATTTTGAAACAGTAATTTGATAGAAAACTTGTGGTTAAAAAATAAAGAAATTTTTTGAATTTACGTCTAATAATATTTTATTCATGAATCTATAGTTGAAATAAGAAAGAAAAATATATTTTGAAAATAATGATAATCAAACAATGATTGATTTTTTTTAGAATTTATATTCATTGAAATATCTGCCCATTCAATTTTCTTAATTTATTTCAACCTTTCTATATATCACCTTCCTTTCTTGTACATGTAGATGTCGTCCTCGTCCACAAATAGTGCAATTCAAATCCCCATGAAAAATGCTCCTCTTCATTCTCATTTTATTTGCACAAAAATTCAGATTGTTACATTGAAAACGTTCGAAGTTCAATTTATATAGTTATTTGGGTACAATGAATATGCAATTACAATAATAAGATCCATATTCGAACATAAAAAGAAAAAAAAAAATTAAAAAAAATCCAAGACGTGCCAAGCGAAAAGGTGTCGAATAATACCACTTAGCCCGCCTTTGTTTGAAAAGATGCAATCCCCTAAGTTTCGTGCACAAAATCATCCTCGGCAACGTCAGTGGGTTCTACGTGGCGTCTTTTGATTGGTCACAACCAAATGACAAACAAGTACAAATAAAATAATCGAAAAATTGCACCGTCTCCTCAGAGTCAGTAGTACTACATTACAAACAGCTTCGTATTTCGTGTATTGTTTGTATCTATATTCCTCAAAACAAAAACCCTACAAGAGTTAGTCACGAGTCTCCTCATTTTTCACGGCCGACAAATTCCTATTGTTCGTTAAATTTTGTGTACTTATTTTCAGACCGACTCATAATCAGAGCTGAGATAGATAATTCACTCTCTGTAGCTCAACAATGGAGGCTATGGATTCCACGCGTGCATTTGTCAAAGACGTTAGGCGTGTCATCATCAAGGTTACATTGTTTTTAATTATCATTTTATGTGTTTTGCTATATTCGGATTAAATTTGTATACAAAGTCCGGTTTTCCATTAGTTCAAATGTAAGCAGGATTAAATTTCATTTATTTATGTTGATTTCCTTGAATTGGATAATTATATGTAAGATTTACATTGGTTTGTATTCTTGAATTGTTGTGAATTTCAATTCCCAATTTATGTAGAGAAAGGTGCACCCTTTGAAGAACTGGTACTAGGAATGTGAATCAGTAATTTGTGCCTTCGTCACATATTAGATTTGCACTGAATCGTTTTGAATATTTTCATTTTTCATCTTTTTGTTTTAAATGTTTTGAACCCCCTACATTATTTAGTGGATTAGTAGATGATAACCAGTAGTTCCAAGTGAGGATAACTAGTACTTCTAATACATTCGGACGTTGATTGAAATGTAGACCAATTCTTGAGTAAACTTTTAAACTCTGACATACAAGTATTTTACATTCAAGTTTCATATGAAAATTTGCAAACTCTTGTTGGCCTAAAATGTTTAATTCTGTCATAAGTGAGATATTTTAAATTAAGAATCGGATAGGTAGGGTTGTCAGAAGGAGATGTTAATGGTAAAACAGGCAGTTTCTTTTCTAATCAAAATATTTGTTCCTCTACTTCTGCTTTTGGTTTAGAATTGTAAAATTATGGCTAGTCAGCTTTGTTAAGGCCTAATAATAGCATTTATTTCTTCCATCACACTTTTTCTTTTGGTTTAGTTCGGCCTGCTTGTGTATCCTTTACCTCGAGATCATAGTTTTAATCTTTGCTGATAATTAATCTTAATTTTTTTGAAGGTTGGAACTGCTGTGGTCACGCGAGCTGATGGTAGATTAGCACTTGGAAGATTAGGAGCACTATGTGAGCAGGTGAGTTGAAGGATCGTGTCCTGCTTATTTTCTTTCATGTCTAGTTAATGCATCGACTGACATTTATCAATGCTTACACTGTTGAATTCCAATTGAAGTGCAGATTCAGGAATTAAACTCTCAGGGGTATGAGGTTATTTTGGTGACATCAGGTGCTGTTGGTGTCGGCCGCCAACGCCTTAGATACAGGAGATTGATTAACAGCAGGTTTTGGCATTGGTTTTTCTGTCTGAAGTTTATTTTGGAAACTTGAGAAAGAATATGATGGAATCTTTGCAAACCAAGGAATATTCATTTGTTTGTTTACTAATCTGCGTGCTCGGTTTGGCAGTTACCTGTAGACGTTATTAACTGGTTATTAAGTACCACTATATGCGTGCTGCTGAATTATTTGATGAGTCTTGCAGGCTGATTTCATTCTATTGCACCTCTGGAAGCTCCAATAAAGAATATATATCATGGAACCTTCCTTGAATAATGTTGAATTTTCTTCAGTTACGGAGTCACTAATATTGGTGACTATGGGTTTTATGCAGCTTTGCTGACCTCCAGAAACCACAGATGGAACTCGATGGGAAGGCTTGTGCGGCTGTTGGACAGAATGGTCTCATGGCTCTCTATGATACTTTGTTCAGCCAGGTAAAATCACAATGTAGGTACCTTATCTTGATTATTAGTCAGACTAGTTCCCTGCCTTGTGGTAGTTCAAAAGAAATAAATATTTTTGATTGGAAGTGTTATTTTTATGCATATCACCGGTCACGATGATTTTGTTTCTCATATGCAGTTGGATATGTCATCAGCACAGCTTTTAGTTACTGACAATGATTTTAGAGATCCGGATTTTAGGAGACAACTTAATGAGACTGTAAAGACTTTGGCATCTCTGAAGGTTATTCCTATATTTAATGAAAATGACGCTGTCAGTACCAGGAAAGCTCCTTACGAGGTACTATTCTCTGCTTAATTGCTTACTATTTTGTTGCTTTTATTATAAAGTTAGCAGGTCAGTGCTATTTCTGTCTAGAGACGTGAGAGGTTTCTGCAGTATGGGTTACGTATATGTGCAAGTTTGACCTTCTTCTTTTTTTAATTTCACACGCTTATTTCACTTGCAAGTTTAGTCTTCCTTACTGCCTGCTTGTCTGATGATATTTCTGTGCCTTGAACACGTATGTATAAACTTATATGAGTGCTAAATAATTTTTCCTTATAAACAAGTGTTTAATATGGAGGTTGGTGAATATCTTCACTCCTTGTATTTCTTAGACCTCCATTGAGGGTCTTTTCTTTTCATACACATTTTCTAAATTGTCATTGGCTTTATCACTGTGTTCATTACAATACTTTGGATTTTTTAGCCTCATAGCTCATATTACTTCCCTTACATTGTGCAACTGTATAGGACTCTTCTGGAATATTTTGGGATAATGACAGTTTATCTGCTCTACTGGCACTGGAACTGAAAGCTGACCTCCTTATTCTGTTGAGTGATGTAGAGGGACTCTACAGTGGCCCTCCAAGCGATCCAAATTCTGAGCTGGTTCATACTTACATTAAGCAAAGGCATGAAGGAGTAATAACTTTTGGAGACAAGTCTAGGGTGGGAAGAGGGGGCATGACTGCTAAAGTAAAAGCTGCTGTTTATGCTGCTCATGCTGGAATCCCTGTTGTTATCACCAGGTAAACTGCCTTCCTGTAGAAAGTTTCAACATTTGGATCTGAACCGGCATCAGACATCAATTCTAATCCATAAAACAAGCTATTGCTCATTTTGTGAATTCTTAATGCTTCTTTTAAATAAACTTTGTTTAACCTATTGCCAGTTCTTAGTTTAGAAACTTCAGAGAAGTCAAAAGCAATTTTTTTCTGTATCTGATAAGATGATTTTGCAAAATCATAACAGTTGAAATTTCCGCATGAAAGCATGCAATGAAAGTGATTATGGACCCAATCAGTTTGGGTTATCACTGAGCAAAATTACTCACTGCAAGTAACATGGTAAATAACAATACAACTAAGAAATGGCAACTGATTGTAGCAAGACTAGTTTTCAGCATACTTCATAACACTGGATCCATCATCCATAGAATTTTTTATACTGTTGTTTTCTCCAAGTCCATGGGAAACTTGATGCCGCAAATGATGGTATCAATTTGCATACAGTAATTCAAATTTGTTTCTTGCTTCTAAAATCTGAGCAAGTGGTATGAATTAGTTTGCAGAATTAAAAAATAAATAACTAACCTACTACTTGCTCAAGTTATATAATAAATATTAATTGATGGAGCATATGCTTCTCACAAGTCCGTAGATGGAGGGTAAATGAATGAAACTTTTTCTCCAGTGCAGTCCTCATCAGAGCTGACGTCTTCTATGAAGTTGATACCTTTAAATGTGTACACTGACGATTTATTTGTTATTAAGTGTGAATTGCTGCTTTATGCTTTTTAGTGCTTTATTTTTAGCAGAATTTAATCTCACTCTGCCCCATCTCTCTTTTACCATGGATGAAGTGGCTTTGCTGCTGACAATATATTGAAAGTATTAAATGGGAAGCAAATTGGTACGCTATTTCATCGGGATGCTAATAAATGGGGTCCATTTGGAGAAGTGGGTTCTAGAGAAATGGCAGTTGCAGCTCGGGAAAGTTCTAGAAGACTGCAGGTAAGAAAAATTGAGGAGCAATCTGAGATGAATTTTGCATACCAGAACAAATGTGGTTGATTGTTAATTCTTTCCCTTCAGACCATGTCTTCACAAGAAAGGAGTAAAATTTTGATGGATATCGCTGATGCACTGGAAGCAAATGAGAAACTAATTATTGCTGAGAATGAAGCTGATGTTGCTGAGGCACAGCAAGCTGGATATGAAAAATCATTGGTATCTAGGCTAGCCTTGAAGCCTGGTAAGGTAAGACACTACCTTATAGGCATTAGGCACGTATTATCTTTTGAACAAAATGTTGTCACAAAACTACGTTTTTCATACTCTCTATTTCTTCCTCTCTTAAATAGCTTTTATCATTATAGGTTTCAAGTCTTGCAAATGCTATTCGTGTGCTTGCGAACATGGAGGAGCCGGTTGGTCGTGTGGCGAAGAGAACAGAGGTAGGCAAATTGGGTATTGAGGATAATAATTAATAGAATGTGGAGTACATAAAAATACCTGTTCAACCTTTTTATGGGACTTCCTTCTTTTTTGTTTCCCTTTGCTAGTACTAACAATATTAGAAAATGGTGCTTGTTGCCCTATTCAGGAAATTGCTACAGGGCTCATAATTTAAGCTGTCCACCATCCAAAACGTGGGACACTACTTCATCTAATAGGAAAAGTGTGGTTGAAGATGTTTTAGTTACATGAGCTGAGCTCAAGGAGAATACCATACTGTTTTAGGACTCAATGTTCTGCCCAAGTATACTAGTATAGTATATCAGGATAAAGTATGGCCAAGCTATTTGGCGCTCGAGTATAAATATAGGGAGTTCAAGCTGGATCTCGAGCTTGACTCAATTGTATTTTGAGACCCTGTGCAAGCTCAGCACATGAAAAACAAATAGCCAACATGCTCAATTTCAAATATTAGTACTCAATTTTAGTATACATGAAAAACAATTTAAAATTTGTGAGCTTGCCTTTCCAAACTCTAGCTCAGACAAATAGCCAACATGCTCTGTTCTGGTTCGATAGAGATCAATGCGAGCTCCAAAAACTCATGAGATAGCTGTTCTTTCTTTTGCAAAACCAAGATCTCTGCGTATAACCATGAATAATATATCTTGGGCATAAAGACTGTTACTAACTGATAATATCTGCAGCTCTCAGAAGGATTCATATTGGAGAAGTTGTCATCTCCCTTGGGCGTTCTTTTGATTATTTTTGAGTCTCGACCTGATGCATTAGTTCAGGTAAATTAATTGACTTTTTTACTATCAGAAAGATTGTGGTTAATTGGTTGTATGGTGCTTCTGTGCAATAGACTGATGTCATGCTAATATTGTAATATAAACTGTTGCCATTATGTTGAATATCACCACACACTGGTTTTTTGTGCTTGTTTTCGTAATACTTACTATATATCCAGCTCCAAATTGCGGTTATGGGATGCTGTCATGATCTTTCATTGATAAAATCATTTTAGCAACATGATCCGACAATCGTAAATGCAGCCTTGTGAAGGATTTTAAAATGTTTTTCTTTTTGTCCACTTCTTATTTCTTTTCAGACAACAACAAAATTTCTTCTCTAAGTTCCATGTTTTAGCTTAAAGCATTACATAACAACATCTAAGCCGTGTTCACTAGAGATTGGTTATGCAAATCCTCAATTACCATTACATTGGATCCAAGGCTAGCCCTTATTGAAGATCCAAATAAACCAAATTCTTGCAATTACTTCAATCGTGTTAATTTTTATCTACCTTTCTCTCTTCTAACTTGTAGTGCTTTTTCATGGCTCTTGGAAATAGGAGCTTCTTTAAGTGCAAGCAAGGCATGCCCTGCCATCTAAGTTCCACAATAAAAGAGCTTTAAGTTTTAACCTATCGATAACTATTTCCCTTTTGATTGTTACCAACAAACGCTGTAAAATTATCTTACAATTATTTCATATGTCAATGTAAAGGGTTTCAAATTTCCCCCTTCCCCCTGAATATAGCTATTTCAGCAGCCGTTCAAAATAAAATAAAAAAATAATAATGTATAATGCAGCAACTTTTGGATGGCTTCTGACCATTTTGGATGTCGATTTGTTTTCTGATTTTGTCCATATTTTATTTGTTATTACAAGACAAAATTGTGTCAAGTCATAAACTAGATCAGTCAACTGACTCCGGACTCGTTGTACAGCCATGGGCAAACATTTTTGTATATTCAACTGTACAAACTTATGGTCTTCTATTGATTGTAACAGATAGCTTCATTAGCAATTAGAAGTGGGAATGGGCTTCTGCTAAAAGGGGGAAAGGAGGCCAGAAGATCAAATGCAATTTTGCACAAGGTTTAATCTTGTGAATAATTAGTTGTTTTAGGGTCATTGCAACCCAGAGTTTCAATATTTTATCATGGTTATTATGAAGTTCTACCCATTTTTTATTGTTTTAGGTAATCACTTCAGCCATCCCAAAAAATGTTGGCGAGGGACTCATTGGACTGGTGACTTCTAGAGGAGAGATCCCTGAATTGCTGAAGGTGGCTTGAACTGAGAATATCGATTAATGATTCCATGCCGCATTTATCCAATTATTATGGTTGTATGATACATGAATTGAAACTGGCATTAACATTTCGATTGCAGCTGGATGATGTGATTGATCTTGTGATACCAAGAGGCAGCAATAAACTTGTTTCTCAAATCAAGGCTTCAACAAAAATTCCAGTTCTTGGTCATGCTGGTACAAAAAGTTTACTTTAAATGACTATTTCTCTATATTATCCTGCACAAAAAAGTGTATTTGAGATTTGAGCCTATCATGCATTCCGTATGTTGGGAGATTTAGTAAAGCTGTGTTCTTTTCATCCCAGATGGAATATGTCACGTGTATATAGACAAGTCTGCCAAAATGGATATGGCAAAACAGATTGTTTTGGATGCAAAAACAGATTATCCAGCAGCCTGCAATGCAATGGCATGGTTTTTATAGATGATTTTTGTCTTTTCATATATGTTCTACTATTATTAAAAGATTGTTTCTAATGATGCTTTCTTTACTTGTTAGGAAACACTTCTTGTTCACAAGGAGTTGGTACAGACTGGTGCCCTGAACGACATTATTATGGAACTTCAAGTCAAAGGTTGGGTTTCTATAGCAAAATTTACCTTGAATCCATGCACCCAAACATAACCTGTCCCCTCAACCTTCCCACACAATCATTGCACTTTCGAAGTTCATCAGTGTTTTATGCTTGTATGTCTGCTATCCCTGTTCTGCTTCCTAATGTTTGGTCGATTACTTAAATTCGGTTAGTATGCAATGGTACATCATGTCCCACATTCTGGGATGATTGGCATGTTATTGATGGTTCGACCAGTATTATTTGAACTGAAACTTGGATGTATTTTAAAGTCTCCAACAGTTTGATGGTTTGGAATATAAGCCTTCACTCGTTTTGCTTTCTTTCTGGAAACCTCTGGATCTGTAAATTACCTTAAAGATTCTAAGTTTTGTCACTTCCCAGAGTCAGCATGGTTAAGTACTGTTTATACCCTAATTATGTCCATCTGCTTCAGGTGTTGCAATATTTGGTGGACCTCGGGCGAGCTCTTTACTGGATATTCCAGAGGCACATTCATTGCATCATGAATATAGTTCGCTCGCTTGCACTGTTGAAATTGTTGATGATGTATATGCTGCCATTGATCATATACATCAGCATGGGAGGCAAGTTAGCTTCTTGAATTTCTCTGCTGTTGTGTTCATTTGTAATCTGTGTTTGTTGTCAATTGAAGTTCCTTCTTAATTGCAGTGCACATACTGATTGCATCATTACAGAAGACAGTGAAGTTGCAGAAGTCTTTTTAAATGGAGTTGACAGGTGCTTGGTCTCCCACTTGGTCATATTACATTTGCATTTGCTATCTGATATATTTAGTTAATTTAACATGGATATCATAACGGCTTCGATGAATTTAACATCAAGTATTCATGTTACCAGTGCTGCTGTTTTCCATAATGCAAGTACGAGATTTTGTGATGGCTTCCGTTTTGGACTAGGTGCAGAGGTACGTTGTCTAACTTTTTGTTCGGTTGTTGATATCCGAGTGTTATCTATCATATATTTGTGGTTGATGACAGGTTGGGATTAGTACAAGTCGGATTCATGCACGTGGTCCCGTAGGTGTTGAAGGATTGCTAACGACGAGATGGTACGTCTCCAAAATATATCTCTCTCCTTCTTTTTTTTTTTTTTGTCATGGATTCACTTGATTAAGCCTCTGTTTGGGCCACATTATTTTTTTCATTCTCATTTTCAACCACACATTCTTCCATAAAATAATATTTTCCATCACATCAAGAATTTTTCCTTCTTTTTCAACCACATATTCCATATCACATCACTTCAAAAAAATGCATTCTCATTTTAATATACACCAAACACACTCTAACTTTCTGCTGGATATTTGCACCCTTGGGACTAGTCAAATACACACGTATTAAAACAACAGTGCATGAAGTTATCAAATGCAGTGTTAATCATTGGCAGATGATCCCTTATTTTCATAGATGATCAATGAGAAACTGACTGTTGTGTTTCTAAGAGTTTGCTTTAGGGTAAATTCTAATTCATTGAAACACTTCCAAAATTTTAATTCATTTGCCTTATTTTATCGAAATAGGAAACTCAAAGGTCATCATGTTGACGACTTAGGGTACTCGATTCTCAATGCTAAGGTCTTTATGGCATTCAAAATTGAAGCTAAAAATTGTCTTTTGAAGCATTGAGAATCTTTAATCTGGAGCTTTCAGATATTACTTGATTTTTTGTTTTGCAAACTTTTATGAGTTTCGAGTTTATTTCCCTGATATTTTACCACCATTTGATGTAGGATTGGAAGAGGAAGTGGACAAGTTGTGAATAGTGATAAAGGGGTGGTTTACACTCACAAGGACCTACCTTTGCAGGGTTGAGCCTGCACAACCCAAGTATTACGCAGTGGTTTTCTATGACACTAGAATTTGATGAAGCTGTCTGGTCTAATTAATCGTCTGCAAATTAAGTCTGGGAATGGATCAATGGATGTGTGGTTTTGGTTTAATCAGAGATTCGATATCAGATTTCATTCCCACTCAATGTACTATGTAATAGAGCAGTTAGGCACTTCATTGGCATCTCAAATTTTTGTGAGGATTCTGATTAAATCTCTTTGGAGGGCATGACCTTCTTAATAATTTCTCTCTTATAAGCCTCTTCTTTACTTCGCTTACAACTGCTAGCTTGACGTGCTCGATTGCTCGGCACGAGTGGCATTGTTTTAAAAGTGGTTGAAATTCGAGATATATTTACATTTGAAACATTTACACTACTTGACATGGCATGAAGATATCCTATAATTGCCCAAGCACCACAAAAATTTTAGTATTTCTGAAAGTATGTTAACCATTTATATGAAGTTTGGGGTCGGAAAGATTTGGTTCTTTTCTTGTGAAGGTCAAGAATAAAGCTCTTCTACTGGGGCATCTTCGTCTTTTGCTTCTTTGGTGACACCTTGTCTATGGACGAAGATGGACCGAACGATTAGTAGAAAGACGGTGGAAATTGAGTCATGTTGCCGATCTGAGATTACTAGTATGATTTGTTTGGCCTCCCCTTGACTCAATCAGAAGAGTGTACCTGTCAAGGCATTTAGTATACTGGTTTGGCACCTTGGGCTAATACCCAATTGAAGGAGAGAGTCAGAATTTAGGAGACGTCATAAGGAAACATTAAATGAAATAAGAGCACAAATTTAAATCTAAGCTTCATCATGTTCCGATTGACCTCACCAACCAATCGAATTCCATCAAGTGGGCAGTTGCAAAAATTATATGGTTGAAATTATTGTAGTTTGATATGACTACGATGACTTGTTCCAGTTTACTTGCATGTAAAGACGGATGAAGGATTGATGAAATTGGAGATTTGGTACTGATATTTTTCTAAACAGTTGTAACAGTTCGGTATTATAATACTCTTATTTAATTCAAATCCATAAAACTTGATCAAAATTATCGTATTATTTTTTCACATCAACAAGACCATAAGAAAATGAAATAAGAGTAAAATACGTATTAATGGGTTCTGGAGTGTATCTCAAGAGTTAGTCCTAATTGACCCTTATTTTTAATTATAATTTCTTTATAATATAATTTTGTAAATGAATTTGTAACTTTTTTTTTTAATTTTTTACCATAAATTTTTTTAAAATATCACTTATCATACAATCTAATTTTTTATGTTTGTCATTTTCTTTGGCTGGTATTGTTGAAACTTGAAAGAGTCGCATATATGATTATAACAGATGATTCAGATCCCATCCAATTTACGCCTCCGATCTTCACTCTTGTCAACAATGAATAAATACTGTAAAAAACGTCACAAAAATTATTGTAAAACATAATTGTTACTTTCATTTTTACAGCCATTAAAGGAAAGGGGATTTCTACTTTGTTCTTCTTCACAACCAAGTATCAACATGGGAATGTTCTGACAGTCTAGGAGCATCCAATTCCAACTGTCCCAGATTTTTGGGAAATCAAAACCCACCTCATAAAGATTCAATCTTTACCAAACACATGCACTTAGAGAGAGAAATAGAGAGATGAAAGAGCTGTTCGGGAGTCCAGGAACAAAGAGTGGGCTCATATTAAGGATTGGGCAGAGTTTGTTTGCAGCTTCTTCAATTGGAATTATGGCATCAGCGTCTGGGTTTTCTACTACTACTGCCTTTTGGTAATTTCATTCTTGGTCACTGCTATTTCTTGAAAGTTTCATTGTTATTTTCATCTGTTTCCTGTTTCTGGGTTTACATATGGGGATTGGAAAATATGATTCTGCTTGGGGTATTGTTTTCTTTTATATGATTGGGTTTTTCCTCACGCAATTTGATCAACTCGATAAAAAGGAAAAAGAAGAGTCAGCTCTAAAATAAGAAATATGCACTAATTTCTTGTCTTTGGAATAATTATTTCATTTGTAAGGATGAGTAGATAGAGAAGATAGGACTACCCAATTTGTTGGTTCAAGAAATGACTAGTGATCGTTGAAAGAGATTCCTCCTCGACTGTATAATGCACGCGAATGTTCTCATGTAATCAGATGTTCTACACAACTGAGACAAACCATCCATTTATCATAAAGTTACGCATAATACACACATACCTTTGAACCTAATTTTCTTTTTTAAAGGTGAGGGGGTGTGTGGGTGAGAATTTATTTTGCCTTGGGCTGTACTTCTGATTTTAGTAACTTTTCATAAACTTGGTGTTTAATTTGCTTGATGACTACATATAGTGTTTGCGTTTTCCATGTTTCACTGGAGTCCCTGGATTTTTTGAAGTATGTAAGTGGTAAAGTAATTTGTGATGAGCTAGCAAATAATTTGTGGTGACATCTGAAGGAGAGAGACTGTGTTGACGTGATAGTTGGTAGATAAGACTAAGAGTGAAAGGTAATCTTTCTAGCCTGTTGAATTGGTACAACATATATTGATGTATTGTTAATCCCATTGTTTGGTTGGGATATATCATGATTGGCAAGAGTAAAATCCCACACCGTTTAAATACAAAAATGATAATCAAAATTCAAGGTGGCTAGTCCACTTAACAAGGTTAACCTTTTAAGATGGAACTTCAAATCTTAATAATAATGTATCATTAAGTAAAATGATCACGTGTGGTTTAGACAACTTATACATGAAACTACTAGTTTAAGTAATACTTGGTTGCCTAAGTTAGATATCACTGTCCGTGCTTAGAACTTCATGATAAGCTGTGCTTCTCTTCATTTTCTTTAAGTCTGAAGTTCTT
>CAIGRB010050008.1:46445-111457 GCA_903798255.1 Fraxinus quadrangulata | reverse complement strand
TTTTTTTTTTTTTTTTTTTTTTTTTTTTTTATCAAGTCTTGAGCACCATGATTAATTAAATTTTTACAAATAACTATTCCTTAAATAAGCTGTAATAATTTCCATTTAATGCATCTAGTAAAATATGAGGTTTGCAAACTCCATGCTATTCAGTTATATTAGACATCTTAGATTGCATAATTTTACCAAATATTCTTTTCCCATTGGTTAATCTTGATGGAAAGAAATCTATATTGATGGATCATTGTAGAACCTGTCTACTATTATTTATTTATTTTTTAATAACACAGCAGTGAAAAAAACTTCAGGTATTGGAAATATTGAGGCTCATACAACCATATTTAACATAAACTTTATCTCTTGCAATAATATGTAGCCTGAGTCCTGAGTGTCCACCCATTCCTGTGCAGTGCCGTCAATATTTTGTTGAGATTCTCAGCACACTGTTATACCAATTCGAACTTTTCTTCTTTTCTCCTCAAGTTATATGTCAAGCTAGTATATAGATTTGTTCAAAGTTATTTTTCCCTCAACTTCCCTATTTTTTTTTTACTTTTTATGTCTTTTTCTTTTTTATGCAACAGTTTTATTGCTCTGTACAAAGTAATGAAATTATTTTTTAAATCGTAATTGGTGTTCTTGCTTGATTTATAACACTTGGAATGCTGAATCGTTTTTCCAAATTTCCCTTCCCCTTTTTGAATTCCAACTGTCTAGGGGTGGTTAATTATTACAGTTCTTCAGCTAATTGGAGAAAAATTTTGTTCAGCTACTTAATAGCATCAATGGGGCTTCAGTTTTTATGGAGCTTTGGACTTGCCTGCATAGACGTACATGCTTTGAAGTTCAATAAAGACCTGCATAATCAAATCATTGTGAGCCTGTTTGTTGTTGGCGACTGGGTAACTAATTCCTCTTTGGCTTCTTTTGTTTCATTACTTCTAGAAGAGCATGCTTTTATCACATCAATAATTGTAATTAGGATGCCACATTAGAAACTGGCCGAAGGAAACTGTTGCAATGATTTCACATAATTGCTACTTTCCCCTTGTCAACCCACCTTAATCAACAATCCTCAATGCCCAGAAGTTGACTTGTACTTTTTCTTTCTTTCTTTATTTATTTTTTTCATATTTTCGTTTTTGGCTCAAGGAATCTTATCTTGATCTACAAAACCTGAAAGGTTTTGATTATAATTTAATGAATATATAATTCTAAATTTAATGCATACACGATATGCATTAAAGGTCAAATGTCAAATGTCTGCATTATATAAATGTATCATAGTGTAAAATTTTTGAGCAGTCATTATATCAGAAAAACTGACTTTTCCTATTTAATTGACTCTTGTAGTTTTGATTTGTTTTTTCTACTTTCCCAGGAAGAGCTAAAGTCATTGATTTGTGCAGTATAAAACTCTTTACGTTAGCAGTAAATCAGTGAACTGTAAATGTATGCAAAGCATAACATAACCACTTGCATTATGAATAAGAGATAAATTACTTCAGGGCTGTAGAATTAGTACAGGCTCCAGGAGACCTGAATTATGAATGGAGCACCTGAAACTCCCTCTGAATTGAGATGAATCTTGCCCCCTTTTCCACTTTCCCATCTCTCTCTCTCTCCCTCTCTTGCACACGGGCAGGTGCAAGCACGCTTGTTTGCTAGCTCCCACCACCCCTACCTTTCACGTCTGTCAATACTTTGTACTCCTTAAAGATTGAGAACCTATGTTAGGGACAATAATAATGCTGTTGGTGTGCTTCTCTTTGTTTGTCCTCATGAGGCGGCATCATCCATCCACAAATTTAATTTTCCACCCATTCAACTGGCTCAGGTCACCCTTACTGCCAAATCATTCATCTGACATCATTATGATGGTTGATACATAATTGTGGTTGGGACTCAAAAAGCTCTCAAATCTTGGTCAAAAAATGAAGATCAAATATTTTAAAACTATGGTCATCGTAACCGTTGAAATGTCCTTCATACCAAGTACTAAATTCACATTTAAATTTCTCACTTCACGTCTAGCATCTCTGGAGGTACACAACCTGAGAAACAATGCCGAAGTACCGTAACAAAAGCTAAAAATGATAAGTGCAGAACAAAGCTTGGGACATTTTTCAATGACAATTTTTTCGTGTCTCTAGTATTGCTTGATGTACTTTATTTATATATTTTTCGTTCTAATTAATTTCAAGGGATCATTTCTATTCAATCTCCTTGAAAAGGAGAGTGTGTTTTGGTTATATGAGCTGTTGAAACAGGCAATGAACTTCAAATGAGATGTTTATTTGGTTTGGCTTATTACATGGGAAATCAAAGTGGTCAACAAAGAAAAAGGGTTTGCTGCTATTGAGCCCAGTTGAAAGCACCAAACCTAACTGGTCTAAATTCAGTTACTTTTGTGCAGTCTAGTTCAATAGTTGAAGCCATTGAGTCATAATTAATTTGTTTGGTTCTGTTCCAGCTCCACCAATTAGGTTTAGGAATTTCTTTTATTACAAGTTAGGTATGGTGGATTATATATCAACTGTACAGACCTTGACAATTACTTAAGAAGTTAAAAAAACTGTTATCTGGTTGGTTTTCAGTTTTTTTATAAAAATAAAGACTTGGACTGAGTGGCTGGTTTTCCATGTCACCGAAACAAAATATAATCCTTGTTTCTTTGGAAATAGACTGACTGACTTATCCCGGTATTCTGGAACTTTCCCATCCCTAGTCCCAAATAGAGTAGAGTAGAATGAATACCTGGACAGTGGGAGACAGATTCTTTTCTTTTCTTAGGGATGGGGTTGGACATTTAAGTTGAGTTTGAATATTTAATTACAGTGATTTTTGCTAGCTATTTAAACTAGTTTAAGATCAGTTCATTAACAAATCAAGCCAAGCTTGAATAACCTATTGTTCAATTCATTTCGACTCTTTGCAACCATGATACCCTCTGATTGGATGAGCAAATTCCTAAAGGGTACTCAAAGTGGATTGCATATCCCAAAGTTAGATGCGATTCAAATCTTTCACACACTTTATTTGGGACAATGGAATACCAGAGCAACAATCATAATCCAAATAAATGCTCGTGGATATAATGTGTATCTTTGCCATATCAAGATTTTCGTTTTGGTAGAAGTTTCATAGAGAAGCAATTTTTTGTTCTGAGAAGAACATTTATTGATGGAAAAGGTGGCTGATAATTCTACACCAATACGTGTGCATGTGTAATTCTACCCTGACACTGTAATACAACAATGATCAGAATCTGAGATATTTGCAGCAAGAGAAATTTTATCTAAGAATTTTCTTTTGAAGTTAGCACCGACTCACTGGGAGATGATATTTTCTTCCATAAGAACACTTGAGATTTACTTAAAATTAGTTGCTGAGAGAAAGAATAGGAAATTTGTCGTTTAACATGATCACCTATTAAATAGGAGGAGATTTCGAAGTCGGGACTGCAGAATGCTATTCACAATTGTAAAAGGATAAGATACTGTGGTAAGATTAAATTCTGAAGGAGGTAATGATTATAGGCTTCAAAAAGAAACTTGTGTTCAGAAGAGAGCATTTCGTGTCAGGAAAGATGGCTGAGCACCCTACGTAAATTTCCACAGCTACAGTGATAACTTGCTATAACATCTATAACGTGATCAAGTTCCGAAATATCTGTAGGCATGAGAAGTTCTGTCTTTAACTTAAATAATCTGCATTGTCCAGATCATCATCAATGCCCATGTATTTCAGGCATACATTATCCATCTCAAGATTTTGGTCACAAAGATATGAAGCTTAGAAGTGAATATTTCTCTTGATGATAACTAGGTGACTGAGAGGTGGAATTTTCTAGTATAAGAACTTTGGAGCAGTTCTACTTAGCTTTCTGAAATTTTGCCAAAGAGGTATGGTTTAATGTCTCTATGAAATAGGTACAGATTTTGAGGTTGGGACTGTGGAGAGCTATTACAAAGGTGTGGATGAGCTTTTGTCTAAGGATCAAACTTTGGAATAGGTTGGCTTCCGAGTGAATCTATTGTTCTGAAGAGAGCACTCGGTGCAGGGAAGTCGGCTAATCTCGAATATTTAAGCCTTTTTTTTATTCCTCGAGTACTTCCCATATTGGTGGGACAAATCTCTTAGTTTGGTTTGTGGTAATTTACTTTTCACTTGCTGGAGGTTAACTCTTGCCCCCTCCTAAGTTGTTTTCTGATATTATTTCTATTATTAATAAAACACGCCATCACAAGCGTTTTGATTTTAAAAAAAATAAAAAATCATCTACCTATTAATATTTATTATAATTTTTTACTTAATTCTTTGTACGACCTAATCCAGTGTAGCAAACATGGTCTTAATTCTCTTTTTTGAGATAGAATTATTTTTATTCTTGGCTTGAACTCGACATATTGGATTTTAAGATCTAACTCGTGATTGCAGGTGACAGCGACTCTATCACTTGCAGCTTCATGTTCATCAGCTGGTGTGGCGGTACTCTTTACTAAAGATACAGATATCTGCAAAGTAGAGACTAATTTCTCGTGCAATATGTTCCAGATATCCATAGCTTTTGCTTTTGCATCATGGTCTCTTCTTGCTGTATCTTCTTATGTCATGTTTTGGCTTCTGGCCTCGATTTAAATGACTTGTGATTGACACGATCAACACACGAACACAATTTTGAACTCATGATGTACACATTTCTGACTTTGAAACGTTTTATAGAAATGATTAAATTCTTTTCCGTCTCAATATCGCACTGCCCACTTCTTCCGTGAGTTCTAGCTGGATGCACCCTCATTTTATTTTTATTTTAATAAAAGTGTATGATATTATTAAAATATGTATTTTAATATATTTACTATACTTATTCTTTAAAGGGAAAAAAATAATTAACATTATTCAAGTCTTCAAATTTATAGAATTAGCCTCCATTTGAAAAAAATAAAATTATAAATTATTTTTAAATGATCAAACTTTATTTTCAATAACACATTTTAATGGACCTACAAATACTATTTACTTATTCAGCATCATTTTTATTTATTTATAAATTATACCGTTTATAAATACTCCTCAAACGAAGAAATTAAATTTAAGAAGTCAATAGCCAAGAAAAATAAAATAAATTTTAACATGAATGATGAATGAGATTTTATTATTGTACAATAAAATACCAAAAAAATGTAGACTAACAACAAACCTAAGACACAAAATAAATTAATTTTATTTATGAGCTTAAAATTAATTATATAAATTTTATTGATGAGGTTAAAATTGGTGTTTTAATAATCAACTGAAGAAGCTAAAAGCATAAGCTGAAAGTTACCCTTTTGTCACGTTTCAAAATCTGCTGCCAAATGATAAGATTATTTCATAACCAGTTCGATAACTTTACCAAACACTTAAATAATTGTGCTTGTTGAGAAGCAGAAGTCGAGACTTTAGAGCACGTTATGATAAAAGTTGTAAGTTGTGCTTCGGAAAATCGAGAGTTATTGTCTATCACTGTTCGCTATTGCAGAATGAGTGAAGATGCTTGAGGGATTGTGATTTACCTTACGGCACTGTTTATATCTACTCATGAACCTAGACTATACATAACTATATGATAGTATCCAATTCATTAGAAAAAAGAATTTAATTTATTATTGCTATAAATTGAGATATAACTCTAGTAATTTATTTAGTCTTATTTTATATTGTCGTGTATATTTTCCCCAACTTTTAAAAAATTTAAAGTACAATAAAAAGATAAATCTTGATCCAAGTTGTTGTGGCAACATGACCTTTTTGCTTATTTATATTTATTTTAAATTTGTTTGGTGTTCCAATTTTGTGAATTTCATTTTGAGCATGGATCACGGTTCAATAATTAATCCCCCTTCCCCATTTTATTTAAATTTTGTGGATGTGGTGTAGCACGAGCTTATCGTGCATAAAGTATTTCGACTCTTGACTTTTTTGTCCTAACATATGATGTGGGCCTACAATGTTTGTCTCAACGAGCCGTGATTGATGTACAACTTTGTTGATAGAATATCACATGACATTATGTTATCGAACAATTTTAACAAAATATTATTTTTGTAGCCAACAACCTTTTGCCAACATATCACATTGTCAACAAAGTTGTCATAGATAATTGAACAAATAGCAAAATCCATAATTTTACCACGACGTCGACCCCACGTCATTTCTCCACAAACAAACAAAAAATAAATAAACAATCTGCCAAGAGACAGAACATCATGTATGGTATTCTTCATACAAACAAAATATGACAAAAAAAATTTAACCAACTCCAATGAGGTATAATTTGTAAAGGAAGTCAGTATATTTTCGATAACAAACCCTCCATGTCACAAATCATTTAATACATGTCGAACGTACAACTGCTCGAAGGAAGAAACACGATATTATGTGGAACAGGACAATATAAACATAAGTTCTAATTATGAACTTCAACAAATAATCATCTGATAATATCACAAAACTGTCTATGTAGCCATCCTCAAATCAAATATATACCAATAACAAAGAAATTGATAATTTATATCTATTTACACAACTGACCATACTTGCGACCTTAATTGAAATGGACTGAAAGACTGACTTTTACAATTGGAATGAAAGAGAACTGAAAGTAGGAAATGAACAAAAATATCAAACACCACACACTATATTACAAACACTGATCTTTACATTACAATCTCTGGCTTCAAGATGCTAGATTTGATCTCCTTATGAGGTAAAACCACGCCTCCATTGCTGTAAATCTCGTCCCGAACATGAACGTCTTTTCCAAGAATGGTCATGTTCTCTATGCGAGCCCATTGCCCAACAGTTGAGTGCCAGCCAATGATGCTGCTTGAAATGCACGAGTGGTTCTTGATGCGGACCCCCCGCATTATGGTGCAGCGTGAAAGCCTTACACCCGATTCTACTACACAGCCAGGGCCAATTGCAACATCTGGTCCAATCAAGCAACCCTCCCCAATTTTGGCAGTTTCATCCACCAGGACATTTCCAATAATGTGAGATCCAGTGGCCAATTTCGGTGAAGATTTCTTTCTCAAGGAGTCCAAGTAAAGTCTCAGGCCAGTGATGTAATCCTTCGGTTGTCCAATGTCCATCCAAAACCCGAGGAGGACCATTGCGTAGAGCTTTTTCTGATCAGCAATTTTAGGGAACACCTCTTTCTCAATTGACGTGGGACGTAATTCAATATGATCAAGAACTGAAGGGTTCAGCAGGTAAATGCCAGCATTTATCTTGTTACCCACATATAATTTTGGCTTCTCGACAAACCTCTCCACTTGTCCAGTGGATTCGTCCATAACAACAACACCATATTTTGAAGGCTCGTCCACCTATATCAACAAGTAAAATTAGCTTCTTGTCAACAAACTTTAGTCAATGAGGGACTTCGAACATTAACGTGATGTTACCTTGGTCACCATTATAGATGCCTCACCACCATGGGATTTGTGGAACTCAATCATCTCTTTGAGTGGGTATTCGCTGATAACATCACTGTTGAGAACAAAAAATGGTTCGTCAGAACCATCTATCAGTTTATCCCTGGCCAAAGCGATTGGACCCGCAGTTCCAAGTGGCTCAGTCTCTTGTGAGCATGTAATCGTAATCCCAATCTTTGCCTCAAATTCTTTCAAGAAGTCTAGCATCACCTGAAAAAGGTGGTGGTCTCTTCGTTAGCCATACTCCAGTTTTTTTTTTTTTTTTCACAATAAAAATATTTAATCAATATGACGGAACTTGCAAGGTTTACCTCGGGCTGATAATTTATAGCCAAGACTACCTCAGTCACTCCAATAGCCTTGAGAGCTTCTATCTGATTCAACGTCAAATGGCATATTTATAATGCATAATGGACAAATATTTATGGTATATTTGGGAAGGAGGATTGGATAGCATTGGATAGTATTATAGAAGAAAATAGAGCTAAAAATTATGGATTGATTTGAAAAAAAAAAAAAAACCAAGCATCTGGTTTTAAAGAACGTTTACATATTTTTATAATCATTTTGGAAGAAAATGAAAAATCTTAGAAATAAGAAGAACAAGTAGAAGTCAAGGATTCTGAATGAGCAAACCATGCTGAAATTCTGTATTCATAAATAAAAACAAAGTGGAATTTGCATATTTGAATAGAGATACACATCAACATGGAGGGGTTCAAATTTGCCGATCTGACTGTCAAATTCTATGAAATAATTCAAAATAAAAAAAGCTGAGGATTTCAAATAATATACCTGATGCAAGATCATAGGCTTGTTAGCAAATTCAACAAGTGGCTTAGGGACACTAAGAGTCAATGGCCTCAATCGAGTGCCAAACCCTCCTACGAGAATTAAAGCCTTCATCCTGAGAAGAGATGATCCCCTTTATCGTATCAATTTCAGCAGCCTGAATTCAGCAGTGTACGTGAAACGCTATTAGATAACCCTAATACAAACTAAAAATGAGTCTTTAGCCCTCTGTATTTATGCATGCGAAAAGGAAGAAGCTAGCAGCTCTACGGAACTCTATATTGACATCTGTAATAGGAAACAATGATAAGTGTCACATCTCATCAAACTAGTCGGTCCATCACGACACGTATTCATCCACGCATGAAAGAGTAAAGAAACCAGTCTACATCTAGAGTGCAAAAGTGGAAGAACGTAAATTTTAAAGCAGTAATTGAGGGAAACGGACAATTTTTTGTGAGTCGTATAACACAACAAAGTGCTAAAGAGGCTGGTATTCCGTCCAAAAGGTGTAGCTGGAAAGAAATTTCCAGCTATACCACAGGCTGGATCTATCAATGAGAGTGACGAACCCACTGAATTTTATAACGAATTTATTGGTTCTTTGATATGGTGCAGATTAATAAACTATGGCTTGGAGTTGTGGCCTTGGAACAAAAATTCCTAAAATGTCTTTCCGACATTCAACTAAACTATTTTGAGATCCTAAAATAAAATCTCGATATTTTGTTCAGATAGGGGATTTCAAAACTGAAGAACACTAATTTATTATGATCTAATGCAATATTACCAACCTAAGCAACCAATAAAAGAAACAATTTAAAGAAGAACAAAGATTTTCAGTTGTTATTAAAATATCTGAAGAAACTGATAAAAGTTAAAAGTTAACAGTTGGAATTCAGATCGATCATTGAAGGCACAAAGATCGAGTGATCATTCTTTCTACTTTCTAGGATTAAAAATTCTTCCGTACCAACGGCAGGCAATTATAGTAGAGAATACAAGTTCATACTAATCAAGAAGCATTGACCTTCGAGCTAAAACTTAATGTCAAGTAACGAACCAAAGAACACGACCAAAAAATAAAAACAAGAGAAAATAATAGGAAGACAAGAAAACCATAGACATAATTTAATGAGAAAAGCAAGCGATGACTCAATTCATATTGACAAGGAAGTTCTGTAATTAAGACTGCTCTGGTTTTAACAAAAGTATTGCACCCGGAATGATATGAGAATGTATTATCATAAGCAGATCCAAATAATAGCAGCTATGAAATTCAATTGACATTACTATGTGAAAAGTCTTGTGAACACCAGATCCATTAAATCTAACTTCATAATTGCTGTTAATTAATATATTTCGTCCAATAACTAATCAAACAGCTCAAAACTTCATCATTTAAAACTCCAAACACCTCATTAACAATGCAGCCCACACGTCAAAAGAAAATTCAAAGATAGAATCAAACAAAAAGGAGACAACATTACGTCCTCATTGTTAGATTCCTCGGAATCCCAATAAATTCCAGATTCAATTAAAATTCTAACGGAAACCCATATGAGCATTCAAAAAAACAAAAACAAAAAAACCAGGTGAGAATTCAATCGAAAATCGCACCTTATGGATCACGAAAGATTTGGAGCGGAACCGATTCGGCCCAGAGTCAAAGAAATCCTGTTTATTTTATGTACGGCTAACAACAATTTGACTTTTGTACGACTTACAAATTTTTACCAGTTCCAAGAAACGACACCAGCGGGGGCGGGCGTCCTCCTTATTGCTTTCTATTTCTTGTATTTTTTTCATTTATTTTAGGTAAAATTGCAGCAACAGTCCCAAACTTTTTCAATTTTTACGCACTTTACTCTAACCTTTGTTTTGTGTCAGCGGAGGTCCCAAACCTTTCAAAAATATACGCCGGAGGTCCAAATGGACGAACGGTCAATCCAAAAGGTCAAAATTAATTCAAGGGGTAAAATGGTACTTTCAATTTTCCTCATTTTAAATGAGTTAAAAAAATAAAAATAAAAACCCAAAAAAGCACACTGCAATCACTCTCCTTCTCAACAGCCGGCACCACCATACCAACGCCTCATCACCCTTTACCTACAAATGCCACACAAACAACAGCCCAAAAAAATCAAAATCTGATAAAAATTTGGCACCAAAAAGCACTGCTTGCGCAAGGTTTGGCACTAAAAAACCTGTGAATCAGCCTTTCCTTTCCACACCCAAAGCTGCGCAAGGTTTGGCACCAAAAAACATTTGCTCTTCCTTTTCGACACCCAAAGTTGCCGCGCTTAGTCAGATTGTGCAATGAGTTACAAATTGAAAAGTATTTCAAAGATGAACTAGAGGGAAAAATCCGAGATCTTGCGTCTCAGTTGAACAAAGAGCGTAACAAAGTGATCTATTTTGAACAGCGAAAAACTGAACTCAAGCGCTTCAGGCAAGTGGCATCAGATCTAGAGTTGGAAAAATCAAGACTCACCTTTTGGAGCAGCAAAACGGGTCCATGGAAAAGTTTCAAAAAGGGGGTTTGTTTTGGTTTGATTGTGGATTTGGGTTAGGTTTAGGTTTGATTGTGGTGGTAGCATTTTGGGGATGGAGAGAGTGGGGTTGGGGCAGGAGATAGGGGTGGTGCTGGCGGCGGTGCTGACGATCAGAGTGGGTGGGAGGAGGAAGTGTTATAAATTGATTTTAACCTATTTAAAATGAGAAAATTTGAAAGTACCATTTTACCCCTCTTAATTTTGTCAAAATTGAATCAATTTTGACTTTTTGGGTTGACTAACGGTCAATTTGATGGAATCCGTCCATTTGGATCTCCGACGCATATTTTTGAAAGGTTTGGGACCCCCGCTGATACAAAACAAAGGTTAGGATAAAGTGCGCAAAAATTAAAAAGATTTGGAAATGTTGCTGCAATTTCCCTTTATTTTATGTAGCACAAAACGTCTTCATGGAAATTATCCCTCTGATTTCATATTTGACAATTGGACCCTCATTTCAACCTTTTTTTTTATGAAGTTGGTTATTTTTGCCTCATTCCGTCAATTCCTTTTATGAAATATGACTAAATGGTGTACATAGTTCCTATCGCTTGCCTTCATTGAGTAAAACACCATTGCCTTCATTACGCAAAAAGGTTTTATAATATATATTTTTCATTAAAATATTGTAAAATCCTGATTTTTGTTTTTTCAATTTAAATTATTCATGGAACGTCCAATGTATATTACCAAAAAAATAATAATAATAATAAACAAATATCTTGATTTAACATAAGTTTAAATAGAATTCCTTTCTATTTGGAACCATGCTATATGTACAATGATGATTAACAACTTTATTAACCATCATGAGTTGGCAAGAATCTACACCATCATTTTTAAAAACTATTTTTAAAATCAACAATACGGATTTTGAGAACACATATATTGTCAACAAAGATTGTAAAAATGGCTTTATTAGTCGAATTAGCCCTAATTGGGATGCGTTAAAAGCCATACAACTAGGAGATGGGTGGTCGTTGTGTCAGTAGGCTTGGGAATTAAAAATTTAACTAAATCTGAAGAATGAGGCTACATGTGCAGTTTGGTTGACAGTGTGTGAGGTGACAAACAATTTTTGCCATTAATTTTAATAATACTTAAAATGATCAATGATACAAATTTCTACACCTCGTTGGATTTCAATAAAGATAGCAACACCGCATGTACCTTCTTCGACCACCTCTACATCATTGGTACCACACAATTCACTCTTAATCCCAAGTATTGGATGGCATCGAAACACAAACACCTTCCTAGTCAATATTTCATGAGTAGAAGGTCGAATATCTATCTAGTCACAGTTATCACTCTGTGGTCGATTTCTAATAATGCCGCACTAGAATGATACGCTCTCCTAGGGCAGACGATTAATGGAGCTGCATTAGAAGATTGGGATTCCACCATTCTTACTTCCTCATTATTACTATTTTAGGTACTAAATTCTACCTTGCATACATTTATGAACCAACCTGATATCAAGAACGTTTTGATATCACTTGTTGAGAAATCGGTCAAATAATTAAAAACAAAAATATGAACAATGTGAAATTTAATGGATCGCTCAACAATCAAGAAAATTATGGAGGAGAAGAATTTATTATACCAAGAAACAAACAACTGTCTTACAAGATTTTGATCATTTCGATTTAATCTAAACAATTCTATCTTGTTTCTAATGTATACAAAAATGATCTAATTGTTATAATATCTCTCGAGTCTTTTTTTTACTCTTATGAAGTGTCTATACCTTTTGGAATATTTATAGGAGCCAAATCTCGAAGTTGTGGAGTCCAAGATGAAGAAAAAGTCTCAAAAGTTGAATAAAAAGGAAAAAAATCGCGATCAAGTTACTGTTGCAGAGCCTAGTGCTCAAAAGCTATGTGCCTAGCGCTTTGGCACTAAGTCTCGGGTTAACGTTTCAAAACATGCTTTTTGCCATCCAAGAGTCTCTTTTCAAGTCAAACTCCTAACTATTATTGAAATTTGATCTCCACAACTTAGGACTCTACAAACCCAAGTACCTTAAACTTCGTCCAATCAACCAAATTTCAAATCACATGGAATCCAATCAACCAAATACTTCTAAACCAAGATTAGACAAACTTCCTTCATGCAACAAAGTTCTAAATCATATAGAGTTTTTGTCACAAAACCTAACAATACATTTTCTTTGTGGGGAGACATTTTTAAAGGAGAAGAAATGAATAAACTTAATATGAATGAGAAAAGAGGGTTCAAACTTAAAAGTTCATACCTAAATTTTCTCTTAGTGGAAGTTCAAACTTAAAAGTTCATTACATCTGAAATAACAATCATCGGATCAAATATCATGAAATCTTAACTATTCATTGAAGATTCATTGAGGGTCTGACTTGTGAAACTAATTCATCGCCAAATGTGGCATATCCTCAATTTCTATCCTTCAGAATGTAATGTTTCGTAGTGACAAAATAATTTGATATTAAACTTCAGACTCCACTTCAGAGTAACAAATAATTATTAAGCTTCGGGACTTTGCTTCGGCATAATGCCTCAGAGTTCAAATGGAGCTATGCTATATACAACCAACTTTTAAGCTTCGGATTTCGCTTTGTGAAAATACCTTGGAATGAATAAGAAGCCCTTAAGCTTTAAAGTTCCGCTTCGGCAAGATGCATTGGAATGAATTCGAAGATAAGGAATTTAATAGGATGAACTTTGGTGAAATTGAGAGAAAGAACTATTCGGTTGATTTTAAAAATATTATCTAATTTGAGGTCAACAGTAGCAATATCATAAAGTCTAACAAGGGATAGGTTTAAAATAATTCATAACGAAGTTATGATTAATACATTTCTGACTAAATTCACAAACCATGTGAAAACGATACTTTAGTTATCACTTTATTACGTATTCATAATACCATGCATATACGAATTTTTGTCGCAATCAACGAAGTCCCATGCGAAGTGAAACTCATAAAACTTGAGCTTTCAGTGTAAAGATGAATTTACCTATTTATATTTTATATTTAATGCTCAAAAGTGATCTCTTCTTCTGACTTCTTAAATTCAGCTACAGTGCTGACGCACACTACAAGTCACACTTACCTTACTAACAATAAAATAATAAAAACATAATATTTAAACTATTTAAACTATAGTCAATTAATAAGGTTGAAAATACTCCAAACGATCACTTAAATACTAGTAGCCATGCAATTTATATTATAACCAAATAGTAAGAACACTGTTTTTTTTTATCATTTGGACAACATTTTAATCATTTCCACAAGTTAAATTTAGGGATTTGGTAGCCCTAAGTCCAAAGACAAAGTCAGGAGTTTTAACACAGTTTTCTTCACAAATGACCACGCATTCAACTGTATTTTATGAGATTTGCGTATAAAAAGGGACTGAGTAATTCTTTTTCTTAATTTGGAATTGAAAATGAAGGAAATGTTTATAACTAAAATGATTAAGTTAAGCGTATATAGTGTTTTGTCGACTTTATCTTTCTAAACGTGAGAAAATCAAGGCAGAAGTTAACAAAATATTGTTAAAAAGATGAAATATGCAAATGAAAGTAACTGTTAGTCAAATATTTTATTTTTTTTTCAAAAGGTTGTGGATGAATTTGTTAGAGATTGTAAAAGTGGGGGACTGATTGTACAAATTTCTCAAGAAAAAGACACAAGGGTAGTTGAGATAAAACTCGTTCTTCCAAAAAGGAAACAAAAAGGTTTTTCATTTAGCTATGAAGACTTTCTATACTTTTCCAAATTTTCTGCCTCAAAAATTTTGGGTTGAAGCACCCCCCACACCAACGGGCCTCCAATCAAGTCCGGCCATGGGAATATGGCATCATGGAATGGTTGCAGAGGCTGATGGATGGAGGATTGATCGGGCTACTGTTCGGTCCAGTCCAATCCACATTTATTTTTAAACCCTTTTTTTTTATGATGTTTGTCTTTTTTATCATTTGAGCATATAGTAACCTATAGTTAATAACTGTGTTTAAATTTTAATTAATAAGTTGAAAATTTATATTTAAAAAAGCATCGTATTTGCATAATTATGCAATCAAAATAACACTAGTAAGTGATAAAACGTCTTAACAAAATTTTAGCAATCATTTCTATATTTAGCAAGGGTGAATGATATTGATATAGACATGGACGCACAAAATGTGATTGTTATCATTGACCAAGTGGACTATAAAAAGAATGTAGAATTTTTATTTTTCTTTGAAGGGATGTGATTGATTTAAAAAATGATTTGTCTTTTAATTTTTATTTATTTATTTTACTTTACTACACAGTAAATATTGTTTTCCACCGTGTCACTAATTTTTTTTTTTTTATGTATTTGCTACTATTTATAAATAGTTTATATTTAAATGAAATTATTAATTTGTTATTTTGTGGCTTATTTATATATAAATTTTACTACATTGATTTTTTAAAATATCACCTCTCTTTCACAAAAATTCTAGATTCGCCACTGAAAAATTGTAGTATGCTGTATTAAAGATGTTGCAGGATGAAATTTGTTTAAAAAGTATAGAAATAGTATAAGATTAAGTTATATAAAGAATTTAGTATAAAATTATAATGAATAATACTAGATAGATGGAATTAGGATTTGTTAATGTGAATATTATTCTTTAATTTTTCATTCAAAAAATAATCACGTAAACCATCAACCGTATATAACATGGAGGTTGGACGTAAGTACATGTAGATAATTTAAAAGATTTATAGTAAGTGACATTCTTCTAAATAAAAATTCAAAGATTACAATCCACATTTATCCACCGTAATACCATCTACCTAATAATATTCATTATAATTTATATTAATTTATTGTCACTATGAGGTTCATTTGTTGATTACAGAGAAGAGGAGAGATGGATTAAATCCTTGTATTCTCGATTGCGCCACATGTATATCACAATTTAAAATTTTGTTTATTAATAGATGACGAAATTTGACTGAGTCAAAATCTCAAATTTCTTTTTGCCATTAATCCACATTATATAAGAACAATCGTTTGAAAGAAATTTCGACACTTCTAATTCAATTTATAGCCACCTCGTCAATCTGTAATGTATTTGTAAAAAATAAAAATAAAAGATTCCTAGTCGAAATTAATATGCTAATTAATGAACAAATTAATAAATACTTTAGAATAAAAATGTGACGAAAATACGACAATGCACTGAGATAGAAGACTTTAGAGCAATTAAAAAGCAGTGTATCTATAATCCAAAGGGCAAGTGAAAGGCCACTGATACCATTAGATCTTATCGGGCATTAATCATGATCTAGTAGAATCACATAAACACGCAACCTGCAAAATATGTGGATCACATTAACGTCCATGAAGTCCTCTGTGAAGCGAACAACTCTGGCAGCTCAAATCATTTTTCAAACAAAATACACTCACTGGGAGGGGGAGAGGGAGAATGCACTAATATAATAGGAGAAGGAGAGGGAGAATGCACTAATATAATAGGAGTCGTTACAGTTCAAAGTATCTTGAAAGCAAAACTCCTTGTGTCAAAAAGTGCAGAAAGAAAACAAAATTAATCCTTGTAACTATTCCACAATCCAAATATCCAAAATAATTTGCAACAGTAGAAACATTCCCATCAGTTACATACATGAGAAAGCTTAACATGCATCACTAAGAATACATAAAGTATATAATGGACCACATCATCTTCACCACCACACAACATTGTTTATCTACCACAATGATAATAGCGATGATTCGTTAAAGACCTCTACGATTAAAGAATGACTACATGGGTATATGCATATGGATGCAAGCTACTGTATGTACATATACATAGAACCCTGTTAATACCAATGAAAGTAAACTTCTACCTAACAAAATTGTGCCCAGGCGTTCAGAGAAAGACATTCAAGTGGGTGATTCGGCCAACAAAAGAGTGTGCCACCAACCACATGCAACGTTTCTTGGTATGAATCCATCAATTGGAACTTGAGTAGGAACATTGCGATCAATCACATCTCCCAAACCGAGCTGGTTCAAGAAAAATTACTTGTGGTTAAAAAACATTTTTGGATGAAGATGGCCTATGACATATGCCCAGTCATAGTTTAGATTACTCAAGTGCATGAGAAGAACTCATTTTAAACAACATAACAAGAAAATTAATAAGAAATATCTTGTGGTTATTTTGATGTTTGATTCATGTAAACTGATCCAACAGTTTGAACGCATACCTGACCATACTTGTTCCAGCCCCAGCAAAACATTTTGTCATCATCTTTGTAAAACAAATGAAAGCAGACGGTTAGGCGAAAATGACCCAACAAGAAAAACAGGGCCAACTTCATACAAAATCAAAAGTTATCAATGGAACAAAAATTTTTGGGTATTCTAAATGACAGCCTGTTCAACCAAAAAAAAAAAAAAGAATAAAACAACATAGTTTTCAAATACTTTACCTTCTATACTTATTACTTAAAATTTTGATCTAAAATTAGTTATGCAGCCCTTTTTGACCATATTTCTTGACCTCTTTGAACCCTTCTTCGTTCTAATGAATATTGCATCAACTTTTCTTAGTTGGTTTTTCACAACAACGAATTCTTCTTCGTTCTAATCAATATGGCATCAACTTTTCTTGTGTCCGCATGTTGTTGGTTTTCACAACCTATGATCAATGATAGAGTAGGAGAGGAAGAGTTCATTAGTTGGGCTAACCAAGTAATGGGCTATATATTTCTCAATGTGATATTGTTCTTTTTTTTTTTTTTTTTTTTTTGTTTTTTCCCCACGACAATCTTACAATCTTAATGTGATCAATAATAGGGTAGCCTGGTAGGAGGGGCGAAAGCTCCTTGTTGGCCGAAACCATCTACAATGCTAGCTATTTCTCAAGGCGGGTATTGGTTTTACACAAATCACAACTGTCTCGATGTGTTCAATAATGGGGTAGAAGGGGATTCATTAATTGGCTGAATCTCTCTAGAACACCAGTAATGTCTTTAGTTCCTTCACTTGCTCCAGTAGCTAAATATACTGCACCATGAGGGTGACTTTAAGGTGCAATGTGTAAAAGAGGTCAAAATTTGACGACGACTCCCAATTATCTTCTTCATAGAGCATTATCTCGGGGATCTTGAATAATGATTTTTGCGACATTGGCCTACTTTAGTGCCGTGTTGAATTACCTCATTTAAACTAAAGCTGTTGGAGTAGAGATGAACTTACTTTATCTATAAGTTTATCTTCAACGCTCGAAACTCTCTTCTTCTAACTTCCTATGAATCTTCTGTACTGACTTATCATATAACTTGTACTTACGTTCTCTACTAATAAAGAGAGCAGTAGACCTAATGCATCATGGAATGGTTGTTGTAGTATGCTGTATTAAAGATGTTGCAGGATCCAAATTTGTTTGTCACAGTGAATGGCATACCTTCGACTATAGCACTGTGATTGACATACCTGTGACTACAGCACTGTGACGAGCTCCACATGATACAATCTTTGCATTCGCATTCTCCAAACTTGGAGCATCCAGGAGTCGAGGCAATGTCTGATGGAGATTCGACAAAAGGATCAGACTAAGCCCTGTTTGATGGCCGTTATTCGGCGAAAAAAAATGTTTTGAATAGTGATTTTTAGGAGAATGTGTGGTTAAAAAGTAAGGAAAAGTTTTGGGTTTATGTGTAGAATATTTTATCGTGTGAATGTAAGGTTAAAAATGAGTACGTAGAAAAAAGAGTTTTCAAATAATAGTTGTCAAACAGGGGCTAAGTAAATGAATTGAACTTACAAGCTATTAACGACTAAAATATGGCAAGAATGACTTCAAAATCACGTGAAACAATTATTTTTAGTATTCTGTTAATTCAATAGAAACAATTCTGGTTCTGCATGCACATTGTCATATTTCCAGGTAATGCTCAGAAAACCTTCCTTGGACACAGGTCCAAGTATCACAGAACCTTTTATTAGGTTAACATGGTACACCTGCACAATCTTCTGTATTCAGACAAAGCGAAGTTGGAGATGTACCTCGGCTTGATCAGCACCAGTTCCTAACTGACCAAACTGATTCCCGCCAAATGTGTATACATCACCATCAGCAGAAATGCAGACATTATGCCAAAGCCCTGCAGCAACACCTTCTATCCTAATTCCAAGTAAGGAAGATACGCAAGTAGGACTTAGCTCATCATCTGTACTTCCTTGGCCACACTACATCACAAAACCAAACCATTTATAGTGAAAAATTCATGCTTACAAGAAAACGTTGAAATAACTATAGTAGAAGGATAGCTAGAAAAATTGAACAATAAAATACATTCTTTTTTGAACTACCAACATTTATCATGTCATAGCTAGAAGTATACAAGTATTGGCTGCATATGTACTCTTCTACTATAAACCAAGGGAAGAAACTAAATGCATATCCATCACATTTTCGGCACCCTTGTCATAATCCATTACTCGTCTCAAGGTAAGAAGCTCCCTCTTTGGCCTTTTTTCTTTGGTTTGGCATGCAAGGTGGATCTGAATAACTTGCTTATGGGTGGTGGGAGAGGGGATGATGAATTTCTGATGCTGTTATAGTTCAAATTACTTTACGGAAACTATGATCTCCAGAAAATTGGGAAAGAATCGCTACAATGGAGGTGAAGACAAAGACAAATTTGTTTCTTTTAGAAACAAGATTAAGTGATTTGGAAATTGACTCTATCAATCACGTTGGCTCACATTCTGACTGCATCATGAGAAATTACCATGCAAAGATGCCCCTATGGGAACACCTCTATGGTTTTCAAAATTTTTAATTTGCACCTCCACAGCTTTATTTCTTCTTCATTATGTGTTTTAATCATAGCCTTTGACCTCACAGAAATGTCCATGTTTCCCATCTTCTGGTATCAATGACATCATTTGGACAGATAAAGATGTGGACAATTGATTTCTCACATAATTATTTTATTTCGGCTAAACAAAATTGTACCTAGTCACAGGATTGGTTTCGACTCTAAGAAATGCATGCAACCTAAAAATGTCAGTATTTTATTTTTTTGGAAACATCAGTATAATAGATTCAATGTCCAATCGGGACCACTTTGATCCAACTAAGAAGGGAGGGAGCAATGAAAGAAGAGATATATATATTTTCTTTGTTCATTAATAACAAGAAATCAGATTGATGGCAGTTAACTGACTCACTTGTTTTCAGTTATTGGACTATATAGTTATAATTTTAAAAACATGACAGATGAATAACCAAAACAAAATAGCCAAAAAAACAGATTTTATTTCATATCATGGTGAAGGATGCCTTGATGGGCATTGGGGATGACAGTTTATTGGAAGTTGATTATTGAAGAGACTGGGATATGCCGACTTAATCCTACGGGCAAGTGTTCAATATCTAAGACTCTAATCATAAACAAAGTGAAGTATACTGCATTATTTAGGTTAATACATCAAGAGCTAAAACTAAGGTGCCTGGTTAAGACAGCTGCTGTGAACTCTTGGGGAAGTTTTCTTTTCCCTTCAGTTTAACTTTTGATATGTTTGGATTAGCTTAACTTATAAGTAGATAAAAAGTAGTGGAGGAAATTCCTATTGAATTTTGTAGATAATGACTGGGTAGTAGCTGTGAGGTGGGTTCTAAGAAATTTGTGGTTAAAGTTAAAGTTTGACCAACTTAAATTATAAGTTAAGCCAATCCAAACATACTATTTGAATGTCAATTAACATAAGCATTGCAATCATGAAAATGGAATCAAAGTGAAGTTCGATTTCCAGAGTAATCGGCATCAGTCTATCAAATAATAAGTGACAATAGAGCTGCAATGGAAAAACAAACAAAATCAAAAACATGAAGTATGCCAAATTTGTTCCTAAACTCTTTAAATTAATCACTCAACACCGCATTAAGATTAACTTCAAGGACTACCTTAACATAGAGATAGAGGTAAACCAGAATTTGAGACCTTCACATGTTATCTCATCAATTGCAGCTATGACAATAAAAGTGTAATGCAAACAAGACAAAGTAAAACTCATTTAGGGAATACTCACCTGTCCATACAATCCCCAGCCGAAGGTTAAAAGTGCACCAGCATCTGTTCTCAACAAACATTACATGGGAAGATCCATGTTGATAGATTGAACATTTAGCAATAAAGTAAGAGATTTCTCAGAAGTACACAACATAATTAAACAGATAGCAGATGGAAACAGAAAGAGATCATGAAGCATAAGTAGTCTTATTGACTGCAACACTGAAGATGATTAGTATTAATTGTATTGGCTTGTCAAAGTATTGTAAAATTCAGAGCATTAGACATCTGACAAGAAAGGATGAACTACCGGTAATTACTGCACTGTGTCTTCCACCACATGCAATTCCTTTAATATAATTTCCAGGAACTCTAAAACCTTGACCCTCTGAACCCCGGCTCCCTCGAGAAAGGGTCATAGAGCGATCTCTGGCAAAAGAGGAATCAATGCATGGTACATGATGTGGAGAGGACACCATTCGGATCCGAGAACCCAATCCCAGCTGCCCTTCACCTCCATATCCCCAGCCCCACACCTGTCCTATATCTGAAACTTCGGAGAAAAGACAAGATATCTATCCTGCTTTTGAGATCTTGAAGTAGCACATTGCAATAGAAAAAGGTAACAAATTACTTACCCGACAATGCAAGTGTATGCCGACCGCCAGCAGCAACAGTGGCAATCCTTACTCCAGGGTTAAGTGTTACCAAACATGGCAATGCTGAAAGAGTTTCATCACCTGATGATGAGCTTTCAGCTGACTGCCTAGCTGGTGATACCCTTCTCCGCTTTGTAGTCTCGTCCCCACCTCTACTTTCACTACCAGAGATGGTCCCACCACTAGACCTTGATCCCTGGGAACGAGGGCTCACTGAAAACAGTCACTCTTCAACATATTAGTCTGCATAATTTACATACAAGACTTTGCATATCACTTACACATAGGCCCGGTAGCGTATACCTTGCTCAGTCAACAAACCCTGTTTCTCAAATACATCCTTCTCTATGCTTAATCCTGTTGGTGGGCTACCAAATACCTTTCCAGAGGGAACACACTCTTTCCATCCCCAAGAGTAAACTTCCCCACTCTCTGCGTTTGACAATTGAACTTCATTTAGTTCAAGAATGTAGCCAGAAACATATGCACAAGAAGATGTAGTAAAGCATTCATCTTTCTTAACAAAATCAGAGGAAGAGGTGTGGATATTTTGATTGAAACAGTGAAAATCGGATCAGTAATACCTGTTACAGCAACACAGTGTGCCCAACAGGCAGTAGCTTTCACTATCGGAGTCTCAGTAGGAAGTGGAAAAGGCTCTGGCATTTCCTTAACAAAATCAATGGAAAAAGCAGGTCATAAAGAAAGAAATCGAAGACCAACTGGATAAATCAGAATATCATCTCACACTGCACTACCCCATGTTTCCCAGATGTCACATAGCTTTGACCTAAATCATCTGTTGAACCCCAAGTAATGAGCTTTCCAGAGTCTGCCAATAGCAACTTAGAAAATTATGAGAGCTATATAGTCTCAAACTTCAAATGCAATGAAATTCAAATGTGAGACACTAGATCAGCCTTCAAAAGAAGTCTAGACAGTACATAAATCACCCAACTTTTTGCATTTTTCATCCAGAAACTACATAAAATTCCAAAAGTCCAAGTCCAACTACGTTTCATTTCAAGAACCAAAAGGAATACTTTGAGAATGTCGTTTCAAATTTGAATAAGAGTACATTTTGATAAAGGAACTTCTTTTGCTGAAAATTAAACCTTGAAAGCTATATTTGCAAAAGTTTGCCATATCTTAAAGAAAATTCACTTGTGCTAGATATGCCCACAAATACGTCAACTTTGAATATAAGAAAACAGAGAAGAATTAAAGCAAAGATTTTGAAGTGCCAATCTAGGGTTCTTCACAATGTTCCAATTGACAAGCAACTGGAGGTGAAAAGTCCAAGCAGAGTATAAAGACAGAAGATTTTAAGTAACAGAAGCTGAAATTTGAATAAAAGACAAAATCTTTACAAGCTCCTTGGAGCTATTGACTGTTCAAGGAGACTTCAAGAAAGAATTTCAAAGAATAGTCAAGCAAAAACATCAATTTCTTTTGAAGCAAAACTTCACTTCAATGCTGCAGTAATAATGTAAAAAGTCAACTCAAAAATTTCTCTTTTGGATTCAAGGCTGAGAATGAAGAAGTACTCCAAATCAAACCAAGTAATATACGATCTGGGAAAGGAGAAAGAGAAAAATAGAAAAAGAAATTACCCGAAATGGCCATGGCAAAACCACAACCACCACCACAGACATCCTTCCAGGAAGTTCCGGCGATACTCGAAGGTGGTAGCCGCACAACCACTGGGGACAGTAGTTGCGACCTCTGAGGCAATGCCCCTGGCAAATATCCCCACATGAATACCAATTTCTCCATTTTCACACCTTCATCAAATCCTTCCCCATCCCCATTCATTCCTGTAAATTTCTCCCTAAACAATTCAAAATTAATTCCTTCAATAATTTTCTGTTCAACTCTTTCAGCAAGAATTCTATTCGATAAAGACTTGAAATCGCTCAAGAGTGAGTTTTTTCTTCGCACGGAAAGTGCCCTAAAAGAAGGCGTATCAATTTCGAGCGAACGATGGTGCCACGTCTGATGCTCACGTGACGCACTTACACGTGGCGAATTATAGTTCGGTAGATGCTTAGGGCAATTTTTAGCCAGGAGTTCCGCCGAAGTTTCTGGAAGGTAAAGAATTTCCCTTCCAACATGTCTAATGATTGCCACGTGGCCTATAATTCCCCCGGTACCAATCATTACTACTTCACGTGTCATCACGCGTGTTGTGAATTGCCCTTTTATGTTCTGATTTAAAACGGAGGAAAATCATAGTTGTATAGTTTCTCTGGAAATTAAAGACGTGTCACTCAGAGAAACACGATTTTATTTGAGGATGAATCTTAAACACGATTGGATTGTCATATTTTATTGCATATAATTTTTTATGATTTGAGAGTCGGAATCGCGCCAAGAAGTGTATTGTTTTGTTTTGTAAATAGATCGGGATTTATAATTTTTATCTTTTTAATTTCATATTTTATCGACTTTTATCAAAATTTATTAAAAATATAATTTTTATCCAATCAAACACGGGCAAAATATAACTCAAAATTGTTGAAAAATTGAAGAAGACTAACGTCCGTAACATGTGATTTTCGATACTTAAAATGAACTTCATTTGGGCTACAATCATAGTATGCATTCAAATTTTTAGCATTCATAAGAGTTTTACGAAACTAACTCTTAACTTAAAACTTAGCAATGAAACAGTAAACAAAATTTGGTATTCCAACTATTTATATAATAAATCAAATAAAAAGACAAGAAATATTCCAAACTATCACTTAAATACTACTCATGACTTCAAATATTGAACATCAATTATTCTCTTTGTTGGGTAAATATTGAATTTTCTCCGCAAATCTCGAGTTGTTCACCTGCTTAATTTCAAATGGCGTAACTTTTGAACCATAACTTTAAATGTGCTTAACTTCGAGATTTAAAATAAGAATTACTTGAGAATTTTCACATTTCCTTTCCTGCACTTGTTCTAATTTTTTGTGCAAAAAAAAAATATCAATTCATGTGACAAAACTCACTTTTTGACTTTTGCTCCTCTTTTTTCGATCGAAAAGTTTATTTTTTTCTAAATTCACATAAATATTCCGATCTTAAAAATTTATGTTCCATAACAGAAACAATAATAAAATACAGATTCAAAGAACACAAAAAAAATTAAAAATTATTACAAAAGAATATAAACATATGAGAAAAAAGCCTCATAAACTTGAGCCTTCTCACGAGCAAAACTGAAAACGTGTACTCATAGCAGCTCTGTTCATGAAGATCTTGGAGACCGTTTCAACATTTGGGCGAGGGGGTGGAGTGTGGTGAGAATGTATATCCACATTCATTTCTGAAAGGGGTAGGGTTGAGTGGATTTACATGATTTTTAAAGGAAAAAGAATTTTCCTAACTGATTAATGAAATTAAAATTAAAAAAGTAAGGTTTGAGGTAATTTCTCTTTAGAAAAAAATTCTACATTTATGAGCCCCTTTGATATTGGGCTTGACTCGAAGGCCTCACTTACCGTGCCTCGGGTCTGGTCCTGAAGTAAACTTTATGGTTCCACCCTATGAACAAAATATTAAACATCAGCAAAGTATGTTTCACAATAAACGTATCTTCAATGGTGATTTAAAATTATATGTAAGTCCTACAAGTAGATCTAAAAAAGATATAAAAACTTCACACCTTTTTACACTTTTTTGTGAAAATGCATTTGCAGGAATACTTTGCATCTCTTGATTTGAGAGATTTCCAGCCACTTTGAAAATCTAAATCACAATTTAAATCTAATTTAGAGTCTCGTTGAAAATGCTCTAAAAATATCCAATTTATTTTATATAGGACAACATAGAGTGCTATTTAGATTTATTTTATCGATGCAATATTGCAACGAATCAAGATAAAATTAAAAAAGTAAAAATTTATTTATAATTATATTTGGAAGAATGGTCGTGTATAATGAAAGAAAGAATTAATAATTTGATTATATTTCAAACGTCAATATATATACAAGCACGATCAAATAAATTTGTAAAGGCACATCTGTTACTTGAGAAAATTGCAGCTTCCATGCCTAGAGAGAGGATAAAACTAATTGTACCTAAAACTTTGACAATATTTTTGACAATAGGCATTGTCAAGAAAATTGTCAAAGTTTTCGGTACAAATAGTATGGTCACTAGACAAAATAGCAACTCCTCTATTAAGGGTGTATTTGAGCCACATTATTTTGGATGAATGTATTTTAAAATAGTAGATTGATTGGGAACGTATGGTTGAAAAAGGAGAAAAATTTATTGATGTGATAAAAAATATTATTTTATTGAAAAATATGTGATTGAAAATAAGTAGAAGAATAAAAATGAAAATTTTAATGTGTATCAAACATAGGCTAATTTGCATTGCAAGACATTCGCATATAAATTTGTAGACAAATATTGTGTCTAGCCAGTTTTAATATATATATCGTGTAAGACTGAAAAATATGAATTTTTACTCGAAAGAGCATAAAACCAAAATCCACTCTAGAAACTATCAAAATAGTAATCAAGGTAATAAGAGAAATGATATAAGTACATAATTTTTATTCATAAGGGTTCACATAACACTCAAATGCTATGAGTACATAATTTTTATTCATAGGAATTTACATAACACTCACATGAAGTGAGACTAAATTATGTACCACTAGGCATATCCAGATAATAAACTCATCGGTGTGGGGATTGTTACTTTTAAGGGTACCTTAGGTACACGTCATTTGACCGAATATGATTAATTTATTAACATATGATATTTAGTGCAATTAGTCACCAGATTAAATTGAGAGTGGTTACATTAACCGCACATTTATCTATAAATGCGTCACATTTTAATTATAGTTTTAATAAAAATCAGATTATCTCATAGAATTCTTACTTTTAAACCTCTACTAGTTAGAATATTTTGTCACTAATGACAGTTTCATCCGAATTTCTGTTAACGTTTGCTTTGAAGTGTTGGACAAATATTTATTATCAATTTCGCATGCATTCTTCTTTTTTGCTTATTTAAAAATATGAGGGACAAATAAGTCTGTTAATTCTCTCTTAACATAATTTTTGAACGAAAAATCAACCTCATACAAGATGTGTTAATTAAATAAAGGTCGAGGACAAGAATACGATGAAAATGTTGAGAATATAAATATGATCACATGTAAAATTATGAATCTTTCATGCAATTAAAATTAGTGCGCTTATAAAATGATGTTGTGTCTACTTCTCCTCCCTCACTGGTCCTCATACCAAGTTTGGTAGATATGTATATATCTAAAAAATAATGTACTTTTTTAATTAATAAAATTTAAAAAATAAGTAAGTCATTTATTTTGTCGTAAGTCACTTTGAAAAGAAACCTTTTTTTTTTAACATAAAAGTGAGAAAAATAAGTTGTCCAATCATGTTGCACACAAAAAAGCAAATTTACATGCGAGTAATTTTTAAAATAAATAATTTATAAATCAAATTTAAAGTAAAGTTGCTTATTTAGACTCAATCTTAAGATCTACTTTTAAAAAAAAATTACTTAAATGTAAATTTATTTATTTATTGAGTGGATTGGCGGGCAGGTAATAATACCAATCCTCGAACTTGGTTGTGGAAACTTGTCTAAAACATATTTGTTAAAAAAGGTACTTACTAGTTAAGTAACATTACTCTTTTTTTATAAAAAAATCCTAAATGGTAATATTTTTATAAATACTTATACGGTCTTCTAATAAAGTATAGTACCAAATATTATATTAGAACAATCATCTCTAATCCATCTTAATTCAATCTTCCTAATTCTGCCCCTTAGTCTATCTCTCTGAATACAATTTCTCTTAATCCAATTCAACGTATCAAATATGTCTTAAAAGTTGCAAAATATTTGCTGCAATTTGTTTGAAGGAAATAGTAACCAAGTCCCATGAATATATGCATTACTTTGACATTGGTGGAAAAGTTGTCATGAAGTGGTAACATATTGAAAAGGAAAATGAGAAATAAATCGAGATATTTCGTACTACTGTAATAATTTTTAATTTTGTCAATTTATGATTATTATTTTTTCAATTTTGAAGTTTTTCATGTAAAATCTTTGTAGTACTTTTTCTATCTATTCTATCCTTCCGATCTCGTTATATTTTCTGTTAAAAAGAAGTCTCTGACTCCTTGTATACCTTTGAACAATGCTATTCCAAAAAAAAAAATTAGGCGAATTGTGCTGTATTGAACTATATTAAAAAAATGTTAAATATTATCCATTATACTATCTAATTTAACCCATGTTTGATATCCATTAAAAACAGTTTTTGGAGAATAATGAATTTTGGCTAATATTACATAAAATGAGGAAATGATGTTGTCAAGACACATGGAAGTAGTAAGGAAATGTTGTTGTCAAGAACATGGAAGTAGTAATTTTCTGGTTGTGTTGCATTGTCCTTTGGACACCCGTCTCTTGATTGGACCTACCCGGAAAAGATCATAGACAACAGACTTAAAGGCTGAAATCGAAACAATTGATTGATTCAAATTTTGGAAATCCCACCTCCAAACCACTTGTTTTCAAGTGGCTTTCCGGGTACGGATCCGTAAAACCACACATTTCGTTTAGCATTTGGGCCATGTACGTCGTTAAACATTGAACTAGATACATGTTCCTCCTAATCATATGAAAAAATAAAATAAAATAAAAAGATAAGTATGACAATAAAATTTTATGAGATTTTTTTAATAGTATTTATTTAAGGAAAGNTTTTTTTTTTTTTTTTCTACAACAAACCTAATAATAAACATAATGTTATTGAAGTTATCGATGTGTCATTCTCATAAAATCAAATTGCCGTCTAGGTTACAATCTAGTTGCTCCAAATAATTAAAACATTTGTCGTTCTACATTATTGAGCCAAAGACTTTGCCTTTTAATGTTGCCTTTTAATCTTCTGTAAGCATATTCGTATCAATCGCTTTAAGATCAATTAAATTTGTTGATGTCATAATGAAATATTGTGAGACTTGTGTCATGGCACTACATCATTTGGAGTCTGAATCGTGCCACCAACTTCTTTCTTTCCACAGGCCGAGCTCCTTAATTAATTACTATTTATCTTGCACAATTTGACATTAGTAGTTTTCACACAGGACATCTTGTTCTTGTCAATTTGATAGAATTTTTTAACTATTGTACACTCTCTTTTTGTACTTGTGCATTTTAGAGAGGGGTGCACTCTCATTCTTGTACTATAATCATGTTTGGTGTACAATCATATATTACAATTTTGTTGACAATATACCACGTGGCAAACTGTCATTGGACAGTTTGAAAAAAAACTTGTTTTTGCAACCAACAATTTTTTGACAACCCTTACATTGACAACCACATTATCACCCCTGATTGTACGAATAGATTAATCTCTGGTGCTAATTCAATCTGTTAATAATAAAACTCTTATTACTATCTAAATACTACGTAAAGTATAGTGGTATATTTATATTCCTATGAACCCTACGATGATTTATAATTTATTGAGTTTATTTCCCTTATTTCGAATGCATAAAATAAATCACTCAAACTCACACAATTATCGTGCAATATAATCGTGGAGGCAAGAAATTGTATATAAATAATTCAACATCCATCAAACGTGTTTAAATATTAAATTGCAAAATAGAAATTAAAAGATCACAATGCGAGGTTCATTGTTTACCTAGTACACAAAAAGTCTAGCCTAACATGAATAAAATAAAAAAAAAATAAAAATAAAATATCACAAAAAACTTGAATTAAATCTTGAAATCTTGAAGATTGAAGTGAAAATTCTTGTTCTCGTCTTCTTGTTCGCTCTCCAATGTATTTTTCTTTCAAAGAATGCGTAATCCTAGTTTTTGGATGAGTTTTGAGTTAAATAGGGTGTCAACATACCTTTCCATAAGAGATCTATTTGAAAAAGAAAACAGAAAATTCGGTGCCGAAAATGAACCATGTGATACATGGTTATATTCCATGTGGTTATATTCCATGTGATCGCATGAAACAACCAAATTAGTCCACTACTTTCCCTGTAAATATTTAGGTGATCACACGGTGTTTCTACCATGTGATCACATAGAACTATTTTNATTATTGAGCCAAAGACTTTGCCTTTTAATGTTGCCTTTTAATCTTCTGTAAGCATATTCGTATCAATCGCTTTAAGATCAATTAAATTTGTTGATGTCATAATGAAATATTGTGAGACTTGTGTCATGGCACTACATCATTTGGAGTCTGAATCGTGCCACCAACTTCTTTCTTTCCACAGGCCGAGCTCCTTAATTAATTACTATTTATCTTGCACAATTTGACATTAGTAGTTTTCACACAGGACATCTTGTTCTTGTCAATTTGATAGAATTTTTTAACTATTGTACACTCTCTTTTTGTACTTGTGCATTTTAGAGAGGGGTGCACTCTCATTCTTGTACTATAATCATGTTTGGTGTACAATCATATATTACAATTTTGTTGACAATATACCACGTGGCAAACTGTCATTGGACAGTTTGAAAAAAAACTTGTTTTTGCAACCAACAATTTTTTGACAACCCTTACATTGACAACCACATTATCACCCCTGATTGTACGAATAGATTAATCTCTGGTGCTAATTCAATCTGTTAATAATAAAACTCTTATTACTATCTAAATACTACGTAAAGTATAGTGGTATATTTATATTCCTATGAACCCTACGATGATTTATAATTTATTGAGTTTATTTCCCTTATTTCGAATGCATAAAATAAATCACTCAAACTCACACAATTATCGTGCAATATAATCGTGGAGGCAAGAAATTGTATATAAATAATTCAACATCCATCAAACGTGTTTAAATATTAAATTGCAAAATAGAAATTAAAAGATCACAATGCGAGGTTCATTGTTTACCTAGTACACAAAAAGTCTAGCCTAACATGAATAAAATAAAAAAAAAATAAAAATAAAATATCACAAAAAACTTGAATTAAATCTTGAAATCTTGAAGATTGAAGTGAAAATTCTTGTTCTCGTCTTCTTGTTCGCTCTCCAATGTATTTTTCTTTCAAAGAATGCGTAATCCTAGTTTTTGGATGAGTTTTGAGTTAAATAGGGTGTCAACATACCTTTCCATAAGAGATCTATTTGAAAAAGAAAACAGAAAATTCGGTGCCGAAAATGAACCATGTGATACATGGTTATATTCCATGTGGTTATATTCCATGTGATCGCATGAAACAACCAAATTAGTCCACTACTTTCCCTGTAAATATTTAGGTGATCACACGGTGTTTCTACCATGTGATCACATAGAACTATTTTTCATTTAGTGCATTTTGGTCCTCAAGCTTTGCTTTATCAAATTTTGGTCTTGTTTCCTCTTTATTCATGCCATCATATCCACAATTTATTACTTAGCGTAGTTTCATGCTTGATTTTCCATTTGGGTCAACTTTTGAATAATTACATTTTAGTTCCCGAACTTTCATTCTCTTCCATTTTGGTCCTTTTCGCACGTCTTCACACAATTTTCATTCCATCCATCAATGTAGTTTCGCACACTTTTCATTCAATCAATCAATGTAGTCCTACAAACGTAAATTATATAGAATTAAGCCATATTTCAATATATCTCTCGACAATAATTCATATTTTGTGGTCTAAATAAGTGCGCAAAGTGTCATTATCATGCAGTATGTAGGCTTATGACTTAAATATTATTTACAAAAGAAATAACTTTAGTTAATAGGGTTAAAAAAATTAGGTAGAATAAGAATTCCAAGACACTAAAGGAAACTTAATCATCAAAAGAATAATATTATTTATATTCATTAGAGACGACCATCAATCTGTGTGGAAAGTAAATAGCTATGAAATAACATTATTCTTAAAAAAATCTATTTGAAAAAAGTTGTTTGACGAGTAAATATATATCTTCAATAATAATGTTTTCAGTTATCAAATTATTGACTTACGCAGTACATTAAACTAGAACATCAAATAATATCGACTTCCTTCACAATCATTTGATGGGGTCAAAAATCGTAAGGTTATTAAACAAAAATAACAATTGCGATTGATCGTCTGCCTCATATTGTATTGGAAGGTGAAATAGTCTCGCAGAATGGGCCCACACTGACTTGGTTTATCAACAATCAGATGGGCCAACGGTTCATTGTGAATGGGTGGTAGACTGGTAGTTTACGCAACTACTTTTCTCAGCTGTCCAAAAATTAAGATGAATTATTGGGAGAAAATATCATAAACATTTCATCACTTTCATGAATGTAAGAATCAATAATCCCACATGTACATCATCATTTATATTTTATCACGTGATAAAACATAATTGAACGGTTTAAAAAAATAAACAATTTTCCCTGCAATCATGTTTTAACAACACATCAAATGTCAAATTACATCTAACAATTTTTATGTAAGAATACTCTTAAGAATGTCAATTTGGCTCGTTGACTCGACCTGAAAAAGTCCAAGCCGACTGGACTCATAGCTTGGGCCGAGCCTCAGTTATAGGCCATGACCCATGTGGTTCGATGGCTCAGCCAACATGGCAGGCTGAAATGGCCCTTGTCACATGCCCGTTGCAGGCAGGCAGCCGTCGGCCTACTTCAGGCAAGCCTGAGGCTACTTGCCTGAGGCAGCTAGCTTTCGAAACAGAAGCAAGCAACCTACTTCGAGTCAAATCTGTCGCATCAGACCACACAATGACGACAACAACGATAACAACAACAACAACAATAATAAATAAACAGAACATGTTCAACTCGATAAGGCTCGAGATGCCAAGCCTCGATCTTTCGATCGAGCTTGGCATGTTCAACTCGATAAGGCTCGAGATGGCAAGCCTCGATCTTTCGATTGAGCTTGGCTTGGTTTGGTTTGACTTAGCTCAGCTCGATTCAGTTTAGGTCAAATTTGTTCGAGCTGCGAACTTCGACTTGTGAACCAGCTTGACCCAGCTCGTTTACATTCCTATATACTCTTTAACATTTACAAAATTAATAACTTTTTTGTTGAAAACAAATACTCAGTGAAATACTGAAATGGGAGATTTCTGTAATTTTGTCATGTAGATTTGCAGGACCTATATAATATGAATTAAGAACCTCCTCAAAAACAGCCTGTCACCATCCACTATCATTTGTGATGGGTCAGAATTAATCGAGTGGTCGTTAAAACAACACCAATTATTGTGTATGATTGATTGGAAGATCAGTGGTCTATATTGCACTCGAAGTGGGGAACGAGATTAGACATTGGACCTTCCAGTACTGGATTTGATCGTACTTTTCGTGTTGTTGCTATCTGATTTGGATAATTAACGATTTGATGGGCCAACGACTCTTTTGGGCTCACCCATAAATCGGCCCATATCAAACGGGTTGGGCAGTCTTCTTTCGTAAACGTGTGACATTCGTTATCCACAAAATTTTATTTTATTTGCTGAAATATATGGGAAATTCATATTGTTAGCTCGAAACCACTGAAATAAACCCTATCAGATCGAACACGTCAAGACGGTTCAATTAAAATTCGTATGAATTACAACCAAGAACTGAAAGTTTCCATTCTACTCTAATTCGCATTCTAGCTATATAAACAAACTTTAATTTGGTTCCAAAAATGTTATTTTCATAATTTCTCAATTGAATCATAATTATATAAACTATTTAGAAACATTTGCAACGTACATTGGATCTCTACGATTTAAGCTGTTATGAACAGATCCTATCCGATCTAGACTTGGGTTATGTTTCTTTCTTTCTATAAATCACATCTCCAAATAGTTTCTAAAGTGAAAGAGAATCGATCTTCAGCACAATTTCAATACCACTTTATTTTGTCTCTTATACCATATAGAAATAAAGTAAATAAACGATTTCTTAAGTAAATAAACAAGCTCATCCCATTCATTGTATAGAATCTAAGGGCGGTTTCATATAAATTTGCCTATCCAACTTATCATAGTAAAAATAAATTTTGACGTCCAATTGATCTAATTCTTATTTGAATTAAGCTACGAAATCTTAAATGATTTTTATAAAATTCTCTCAAGCCTTTACAGGAGCCTTTGGACAAAGATTAGTATTCAAAGGACTTGGTGAACAAAAATTCAAATGTATAAGATATGCTAGATAATAAAGATCTCACAAAAAAGCTGTGTGAAAACAGTCATAGTACTTTGATTTTTCATCAAGATTTAGCCTCAAATTTTCATATCAATTGTAGGTCTCTGATTTTCACAAGGTTTAGCCTCAAAATTCAAGAGATCCAGACTCTGATACCAGTAAAAATGTAGAAACCATAGAAATACATATTAACCAAAAAAAAAATCATACAGATCAAAAAATAAAAGTGTATAAAATAAAAATGAACACACGAGACGTTTTTGGTCTAAGCCTCAAATGTTCAGTGACAACTTTCAATACCTAATTCCATGTTGAACATTCACAAAAGTGGATAATTTCCTTTGTACTAGAATAGCACCAAAATGGCGAGTAACAAGAATGTTTAAATTACTGAAATTAAGCCATTTAGTCTTATGCTTTCAACATCCAAACAAACCCTACAACTGTTGTTCATCAAGAACACATCAAAACATAACCCATATACTTTTTGACCCACAATTGATCATTGAACGCTAAGAGTGCATATGATTAGCAATATTTTCTATGAATAATGTCATTTTCCACCCAAGTTCTTACTTTGGGGGTGTTTGATTGACATTTTTTTTATGAAAAATATTTTCCTAATTTTGGTCACGCAATCGAACCAAGAAGAAGAAACCAAAGACCCAAACGAATGATTGCTTCCATATCCGCCTCCAGGGTAATCACTGCAAAAGGTCGGCAACGAGGCTTTGATCATATCGATTAAGGTTTGTTTAACAATCATATCGAATGAGAGTTTTCGAGAAAGAGAGAATACAGAAAACAAAGATTGCAAAAAGTCTCTCAAAAGCCATACACCATTAACCACAAAATGACGAAATGAAGAGTTAAACCATTAGAAGACTCCAATAGCAACATTTAATGGCCACCATCAATTCACGTATCAACATCTCACTCAAGACTTCCACTAAAGAAGTCGCGTTTTAGCAACACGATTTTTGTTCAATTTTGATAGCACACACATCACACGTATACTTCACAACAAGAATCAAAACAGTATACAAGAAGAATCAAAACCCGTAACAAATATGTTAATGTTTAATCAGAGAGATGATGTTTTACATGTACTTAAGCAATATATGCAAAAATATAAAATAAAATAAAATGACACATTTCTCGTGGACAACATCCACAATTGACTTCCAAGCTTCTACTTGTTCTTTTGTCCAAACTCGCAGTGTATCGTTACACTTCAAAATCTATCGATGTTGGGTTATCTGAAAATCATTTTTGGCTACCTTTGTGATTAAGTCATCCATTNATATTTTATTTAGGGAGATGTAATTTTTATTTTCCAAGTAATCAACTCTCTCTTTCTCTCTCTCATCTATCTCCTCTCTCTCATCAACCCATCAATAAAAAATGGTCAAGTATAATATTTTTTAAATTGAAAACTAAATCAATCAAACATATTTAATTAATAATTTCTGTGCAAATAAGTTCTAGACAATTGAATTGCTTATAATTTATTTATTTTTTACATGCAAATTCCATCCTAACAATCCAACGCGCCCTTAATTGACAATTTCCATGCAAATTGCAAAAAGTCTCTCAAAAGCCGTACACCATTAACCACAAAATGACGAAATGATCAATTCACGTATCAACATCTCACTCCAGACTTCCACTAAAGAAGTCGTGTTTTAGAAACACGATTTTTGTTCAATTTTGACAGCACACACATCACACGTATACTTCACAACAAGAATCAAAACCGTATACAACAAGAATCAAAACCCGTAACAAATATGTTAATGTTTAATCGGAGAGACGACGTTTTACATGTACTTAAGCAACATATGCAAAAATATAAAATAAAATAAAATGACACATTTCTCGTGGACAACATCCACAATTGACTTCCAAGCTTCTACTTGTTCTTTTGTCCAAACTTGCAGTGTATCGTTACACTTCAAAATCTATCGATGTTGGGTTATCTGAAAATCATTTTTGGCTACCTATGTGATTAAGTCATCCATTAAACAATCAACGACAATTCAAAAAAGTATACATTGTTGTAAAATTATGATATAATGATTGATCACTATTTAGTTTTATCAGGATACATAGATAAATTTTACTTACTTTAGAATAGTGTATTCAATTCATATTGTAAATCAATTGAAATCCTATATGAGGTCATTGTTATAATAAAATCTACGCTTGAGTTTTGACTATTACTTTTTTTCTGCGTTTCTTTCTTAGTTTTATAAAACATTAATAGAACGAGGTTCTAGTCAATTGAACAATAAAAATAATTGATTATTTTCTTTATTTCAAAGCAAGCGACAAAAACTCTTAACAAATTGAACCGAAAAAAAAAAAAAAAAAAAAATTCTTCCTCTCTCTTTAAAGGAAAATGTTAATATTCTCATCTTTGAATTGTATAACGAGAAACGGTATATGTTATTTGATTTTAGAGTAGACATTTTGTTTATAAAGATATTTTTTAAAACTATAAGTGATGTTTCTACTTATATAAGTATTTTTATAACTTATAAATTAATTTTACCCTAAGTAATTTTTTAATTCGTATATAATTTTTAAATTTGTGATTAATTTTTTTAACTTATTCATAAATTTTTCATTTAAAATTGAACTTTCACTTACAAGCATATTTTTGTAATTATAATTAAAAAATTGCTTATAACTTTATTTTTTAATTATAATTGAAATTCTTAACACTTATTTACTTGTAAGTAAATTTATATAATTCAATAACTAATATTTTCTTTATTCATAAATTTGTGAATAAATAATATGACCTAAACGCACATCTACATAGCATATTAATTGTATACTATTAATAAACAAGGATAAGCACCACATATAAATTTAATCCAAATACCAATTACATCAAACACGAATAAAAATTAGTTCAATTTAACATGACTCTCCAAACGTGTCCTAAATGAATATCTCGTGGAGTTGGATTAGAACTCCGGTAAACATTCCTAAAAAGAATGGATAACTGACTACGTTATTTCGATTTTAAGTTATTCATTTTTTAGATTAAAATTGAGGCATAAGAACTTCTTCAATTGAAATTTTTAAATCACGTATGCTATAACTTAAAATTGAAGGACTAAATGTATGCATAATTAATGAATGTTTTGGGTGAAATTCGTCTGTGAGAATTCAATTACAAAGAAAATTATAACTTAAAAGTTAGAAAATCAATTATTATGGAAAATTGAAGGACCAAATGTATGCATAATTTTTCCAAACATTTGCATTAGTTTTTGGTTTACAAAACTATCAAGACAAATGTACATAATACTATGATTACGAAAACAATTACCTTGGAAAAAATTCAACAAAAACGAGTACGAAAGAGAAAAATATGAATTAAACGCGATTCATATCACAAAATCTTTCAATACGATATTTTTTTCACACCCACAATTTTTCCCTACACAAAACTCGTACGCTGCAAACTTGTATACCGTTTTTCTTTAGTATTTCTATCTACATTTATTCTATTATCATAATATACGTTACTCGACTTAAAATAATCCTTTTAGAATATAAATTTTCTATTAATAAATTTAAGAATGATTTTGATATAAAATAAGCATACCTTACAACTCCCCCGCCCCAAGCGTCCATGTCTAATAGTTGTACTATAATACGATAACAAGTTAATAACAAACATCTAATGCCACACGCCAAGAAATGGATAAATACAAATATGCGAGTACACAGATTACGAGTTCATTGGGATCGGCCACCCTCAATTTTCCCTCCCTCGATCATGGAAAATTGCGAAAACAGCATTTGAGTCACCTCGAGCTATACAGGAATAAATAAATTCAAACATTGCATGAAGTTCGGATCTGCAGCAATTCAAGAATTTTGAAAATTTTGAGTCTTTTGAATAAACGCAATGAGTAATGTAGGAGGATCAATTCTGTGCAAATCGGTCACATTAGCCAAAATTTCCGGTTTCTTGCTCGTTTTAGTAGTTTTCTTCTACTTGGGCAAGCGTTTTTCTGATGGCTCTTCTCAGCAACTTATTTTCTTTTCCTCTCATCAAAATTCAGTCAATAATGGAGTTTCAAAAAATTCTAATTCATCAATTTCGCTTCCTTCTAATCTGAATAAAACTAATTGGGTGTCGCCTTCGCCATACCCACCGGCAGTGCAGAGGATGGGGCTGGTGGATGTGAACGGGGTGATGACGGAGGATTTTGAGGTGGGGGAGTTTGATTTGGAGTTGGTGGAGAATTGGCGGAGGGCAAATGAGACTGGGTGCTTGGAGAGTGATACCAAGCGGGATAAGGTTAGGGTCAGGGTCAGCAAATTTCCAATGTGTTCCCAGAGTATGAGAGAGTACATTCCGTGTTTGGGCAACAAGGAGGCCATTAAGAAGCTTAATTCAACCCAAAAAGGGGAGCAATTTGAGCGGCATTGTCCCGAAAAGGGGAAGGAATTGAACTGTTTGATCCCTGCTCCAAAAGGGTACAGAACTCCGATTCGCTGGCCTAAAAGCCGCGATGAGGTATCTTCTACATTTGGATTCGATGAAATTAGTTTCCAAGTTCACATGTATTCTGCTTTTCTTTTATATTTAAGTGAGTCTCGTTCCCTTGTGTTTGATGGCCCTTACAAAATTTTGCTTTAGCCAATGATCCAATCATAGTTGGCACAAGAGTATTGAACTTCTTAACAGCATTATGGATTAGAAAGGGCATCTTTTTGGGAGGTTTAGAAACTGAGAGTAACGATCAGCAAATCAGCAATTTTTTTGGTGAAAGGCCACTTAGATTGTAATATTCTTGGTTGCACGTTTGAATTGCAGTAAGATTAATAGCATCATCAGGCTGCATTTTTCGGCAGAAGAGTACCAAGCTTATTATTATTATTATTATAAGCAGTTTACAGGAGCATCGTGCTTCTTCTTATGATATACAGGTTTGGTTTAGCAATGTTCCTCACACCCCTTTATCCAAGGATAAAGGGGGTCAAAATTGGATCACGATTGATGGGGACAAGTTCAAGTTTCCTGGACGTGGGACACAGTTCATACATGGGGCAGATAAGTACCTGGATCAGATCGAAAAGGTGCTTATTTATTTGTTTGTTTATACTATTAATGCTCTAATCCAAGAGAAAAAAGCTTTTACATTTGTTTATTGTCTTACCGTGTAGATGGTCCCTGAAATAGCTTTCGGACGACGTACCCGAGTTGCTTTGGATATTGGCTGTGGCGTTGCAAGTTTTGGTGCTTATCTATTATCACGAAATGTTACAACCTTATCTATAGCCACAAAAGATGTTCATGAGAACCAGATTCAGTTTGCACTTGAGCGTGGAGTTCCTGCAATGGTGGCAGCTTTCGCAACACAGCGTCTGTTATATCCAAGTCAGGCATTTGACTTGATACATTGTTCAAGATGTAGAATCAATTGGACCCGGGATGGTATGCTTTTCTAACTCATTTTTTTTATTTTGTTCATGTATAATTGTTAGTTACAAGAGCCTATAGTCATTGTCTAACCTGTGATTTACTGATGCTCCTATGTCAAATTCAATTGCTAAGCAACTGAAACTCTTGATATGCTAAAGTAAGACTTGTTCGCTTTTGAGTGCCAAATCTTTTGTGAATGAAAATGGTAATCTATAAATCCATAAAAGAATGCTGCGACTGAAAGATTTACTAAAGGAGTTTATATTAAAGATTATGTTTGCTTTATGTAAAATATGTGGACTTACATATCATCAGTCTCAAAAGAGCCACCATAGCTGATTACAGTTGATATGAAACTAACATTTTGCCCTCTATCTTCATGTATTGTTGTGAAGATGGTATTCTGCTACTCGAGGTTAACAGGATGCTCCGTGCTGGAGGATATTTCGCTTGGGCTGCACAGCCTGTTTATAAACATGAAGCACTTCTTGAAGAACAATGGAAAGGTGAAAATACTTGGGAAATTTTAATAAACGAGTCATCTTTTTTATCAAAAAAAACAGGTATCATCAAGTAGAGTCAAATGGGCCCTCGACTTTTGGCCTATCATATGTGAAAGGAGAATCATATTCCTCGACTTCTACTGACTTGCCTTGTCTTGTGTCAATTGTGTTACTGTATTTTGGAATTATCATGCCATAACTGTTCCAAGTGAGGACTCGCTTTATATGAGTTGCATAATTTTAGCTACCGGTGCAAAAAGCACTATTTTATTGATTCAGCTTATGTATTTGTTTTTTTCCCCAGAGATGGTAAACGTTACCAGCCGTCTCTGTTGGACACTCATTAAGAAGGAGGGACGCATTGCCATATGGCAGAAGCCCTTGAATAACAGTTGTTATTTGAGCCGTGAGGAAGGAACCCAACCAGCATTATGTGATGCAGATGATGATCCAGACAGTCTATGGTACATTTTTCTCCTTTTGCTTTACTTTTTCTGTGATTGGGATATCGAGGTTCTAGGTTTCGTTATGTTTCTTCATATACATGCAACATCCTATGCTTTTCTGAGCATGTATACTTGAAAAGTTGTATGGCCAACATCTAATGCAGGGGTAGCTCTTAGCATAAGTCATGACACTTGTATGACTGTTGAACGTGTTATTCAATTTTCACGACCAAGCAAAAATGAGATTAAACATTGCTTTAAAATTATCAAAAACCAAAGAGTCATAAAGAATAGAAAGCAATATATGGTATGGAAATACTTGAAATATGTAAATTTAATTGCTTGTGAATTTCTGCTTTTTTTTTTGTGGTGATAATTGAACAGTATAGACTTGAATCATATAAAAGATCTGAGAAGAATAATTATATTAATGTTGCTCTTACAGTTTCCATTTCCCAATTATGGTAGGTATGTTGATTTGAAGGCATGCATAACACGGTTACCTGAGGAAGGATATGGCTCAAATGTTACAGCCTGGCCTGCACGCTTGCAGAATCCTCCAGATAGGCTGCAAAGCATAAAAATTGATGCTAACATATCAAGAAAAGAGCTGTTCAAGGCAGAATCAAAATATTGGAATGAAATAATTGACGGCTATGTACGTGTTTTACGTTGGAACTCGTTAGAACTTAGAAATGTGTTGGACATGAGAGCTGGCTTTGGAGGGTAATTCTTTTCATTTGTGCGTCCATCCTGTTCTACTACCATCCGCATAATTTTTAGAAGATACAAAGTAGTACTTAGCTCGTCATTAGTGGTTTTACAGTTTTTTGTATGCTGAGTAATTAGTTCATTTTCTGTCAGATTTGCAGCTGCACTAGTTGACAACAATTTGGATAGCTGGGTACTCAATGTTGTGCCTGTTAGTGGACACAATACATTGCCTGTCATTTATGACCGCGGTCTCGTTGGAGTTATGCATGACTGGTAAGAATTGATTATGATGTGTTCTTTGATGTCACTATAGTTATAAGTTATGTTCCTCTTGTAGCAGTTTACTTCTGACTCCACCTCTACGGCTCTACCTCCCCTTCTCTCCAACAAAAGCTAAATACATGAATAAATGAAATGTTATAACCATTGTTTTAGTTCCAAAATGTGCATTAATCTTATAAGGAAGTTTCGGGTTTAATCAGCCCTTTTCCTGTTGAGTTTATATGATGTATAACGAGCTGTACACAACTTTACAGGTGCGAACCATTTGATACATACCCGAGAACATATGATTTAATTCATGCTGCTGGCCTCTTCTCTATTGAACGAAAAAGGTACTCCTTTTAAGTTTCCTCTCCCTGTGCTGCACTTACATTTCCTAATCTGGCCATAAGAACTTGTCAGTTTTAGATAGTTATACCTGGTACTGGATGAAGTTTTTGAGTTCTAATATTTTAGCATGCACAATTCATAGCATCGATTGGCTGGCTCTGTTTTGAGTACACATAATCCATGTTTCTTTTACTTTTGTGAGCAAACTTGTTGAATGAAACATTTTTTTTTTTTCTTTTCTTTTACATCAGATGCCATGTCTCTAACATCATGCTTGAAATGGATCGCATTTTGAGGCCCGGTGGACATGTATATATTCGTGATTCTATTGATGTTATGGATGAACTTCAAGAGATTGGTGAGGCCATGGGTTGGCATGTATCCGTACGGGAAACATCGGAGGGTCCTCATTCCGGTTATAGAATCTTAACTTGCGACAAACGCCAATAAAAAGCGCGATCAACAATATAAAGGAAATCAAATGGAGTCGCTGCACATGTAGTAATTGTGACTCAGTTATCTCAATGGAACATGTAGGAGTTATGAGCCCGAAGCATCACTGTTTAGGTCCAAGATGATGCTTTTTGAGGTTCTTTGTATATATATCGATAGATTCGACAATTGACAAATTTTGTTTTATATCTATTTTATTTAGTCAATAGTGGGGATATATATAAAACCATCAATGCCCTTCACGTACAAGAATCAGGTTCTGGAGTAATGTGTGTCCAAAAAGATAATATAACTAATGGAATAATGTGAAATGCCCAATGGAGTCTTTAGCCACGATATTAGTTGGGCCAAGTATGCAGAAAAGTATAATAGATAATGAAAATTACACATTTAGTTCCCAATGTGAATTATTCTTTTCACATTTTAAGTCGTTACGTTCAATCATATTTTATAATTAGCTTGAGCTAAGTCGAAACTAGCTCGACACGAACTTTCTCTGGATGCTCCTTGTGTAAACTCTATGACCTCAATCATTTTCTAAATAATTTCTTGAATAAGTAGCTCGACCAAACTCAATTGAAGAACGTGGCCAATTTTCAATCTGCATACATAAAGAAGTCAAATTAAAATTATTTTTACCTTGCAAGTGGTACACGTTTGCATGTCCACGAGGTGTTACTTTTACGCATGTGACGCCACCACAGTTTGAGAAATTGGTGGGCACTCCACTTAATGCTGACTCATCTTTACCCATTAATTTAAGGATGAATAATGCCACTCAAACAGGGACAGGTGCTGTGCTTGTGGCCAAGTTTTATTTTGTTTTTCAAATGGTCTAATGATCATTGAGTCTGGTTGTGTAATATAATTGTTTAAGAATTTTGTCATTTGTACATTTCAAGATGGATAAAGCTATTTGAACAGGTTCATTTAGGCATCCCACCTATAGGAGGGGCCACGTCGTCCCCTGTTTGAACATGGCCTACGTAACCATGTTCATGTAATGCGGTCCTTTTAAGGTTGATATTATTATTGACATTTGTCTTGTTGTAAAAAAGTAGTTGGATGAATTTTCTTTTATTTGAGCCGTCAAATGACACTTTGTCATGTAGCAAATTGTAAATCAAAGTATACATCAAGCCTGATTGTTAATTTAACCTCTCCTTATATTTTGTAATGTTGCTGCAACAAACTTTATTTCTCCAATATTATTCATTGTGAGTATATATTTGTTTATTGGACAATGATTTAATTATTACATGACGATTTATCTGACGAATGAGTAACGTTGCTCTCTATATTGTCAGTCTCATCTCTTTAATATCTATTGTTGACAAAATTTGATTATTTGATTATAGCTCGACTGAACCATTTTGACACTCTTGGGAGTGGAATGGTGAAGAAAGGTTAGGTATTTTTTTCTCTTTTAATTTGTACAATTACATTTAGGTATTAATAAATAGGAAAATTTACATATACTATTTTATGCCCTGTTTGTTTGCCGTTATTTTGTAAAAATTGAGTTTTAAATAGTGTTTTTTTTTTTTAGAATGAGTTGTTAAAAAGTAGAAAAAGAAATTGGATTTTCGTGTAAAATATTTTATTATTTAAATATGTGAATGAAAATAAATATGAAAATTAAAAAATTTTAAAATAATGGTTGTCAAACCGGGCTATATATAATGATAACAAAATACACCTTGCTGAAAAAATAGAAAAGAAAATTACGTATATGCCATTAAATAAGTGAACAAATAAAGATACCGTAATTTGAAAAAACAAGCCATACTTTGTTTCACGGGGTGCCTTTCTTCTTAACACAGGACACCGTGCGGCAGTAGTCTGTTTCGCTAGATTACCTTCAGCATTTTCTCGATCTTTTCGGGACNGGGGTGCCTTTCTTCTTAGCACAAAAAGGGACACAGTGCGGTAGTAGTCTGCTTCGCTAGACTACCTTCCGCCTTTTCTCGGGACGAAAGAGATTTTGATTACAAATAATAGAAAGCTTGAAACACAATTGAAAGAAATTCGTTCATTGACTACTGAAAGCAAGAAATTACAATTGACGAAAACAGAAAATTACAATTGACTAGTGCATGAGACGAACACTAGAAAGGTTGAAAAATTGCTTGAAAGACTAATACCCCATATAATAGACTTAGCAACAAAAACCCAACTTCTGGGAGTAGACGTTTTTATGCCGAAAAATCATACTAAACTTTTCCTATTTTCTAGCTATTTTATAATTGAAATAATCTATTACACGGAATGAAAATTACAATTCAAAATAGACTACTATTCACAATGTGGGGTCGAAGTTGGACAAACTACGAATGCGATAGGGTCACGGGACTTAAGTAAAGTTGCGGTCCGTGACACCTTGTATAGTACTCTATATAACGTTTGGAATACCATAATATGATTATTTTTCACTAAAAGATTTTTTTATCTAAAATATTACATTCTTTTGAGTGTGAGATTTATAAAATTTATTAAGGGTAATTATATAATATTACAAATTTTAACTTTTTATTAGTTACACCATATTTTAATTGCAATCAAGGTTAATTTACTCATTATAGTTTTTATTTCCCTAACTTTTTGCCGACGTATTCTTATTCACAATCTTCCAATAATTAGTATATCTCGCTTCTAAGAAAATTTTCCGTCCAAAGTATTTGTGGGAAGGATGTAAAATAATTTTTTTCCATCGTATTTTTAAGAAAACAATAAATGTAAAAGTACGATAAAGTAGTTTTTCCTTAACCAAAGCACGTAAATAGAATATTTTGACATAAATCATCTTCAAAGATTAGATGTGCAAATTAATCAAATACTGAAGACAAAAATTCAACATTAATTGGTAAGTCTTGAAAAAAAGTTTAGAACATTAGATCAAGGTCTTTGAATTAAAAGGAGTGACAGCATTGAAATTAATGGTTTTGCTGATGTAGATTGAGCATCGTGTCCAGATAAACAGGAGTTCAACAACTGTGCATTGCAAATATTGGGAGAAAGTTTGGTATCCTGTTCATCAAAACGGCAACATGTGGTTTCCAGGTCAAGCATACAGTCTGAATATATATCTTTAGCAGAGATTCCTTGAAGAAGTCTGCTGAATTATATATTAAAGGGTGGGGGTGAAGAATTATTATGAAAATGGGGATTAGTAGTCTTATTAAATGATGGTGAATTATTAGGAAGTTACTGTGGAATGTGAACGGCAATTGATTTTTCTTTTAACATTTATAAAGCGGGCGTAATGAGTTGACAATCGCGCTCACACTTCTTTGCAACTGGTCTTGAGTTACTCGTTACTCAATCCACGAACTTTATGTTTGCCTTTGTCGATACGCTCTTACCGCTCACTCGAACTGTGTGACTACATTTGTGATCAAGCAACACCAAATATTACAAAAAAATAAAAAAAAAAATTGTTATTTAGTACCAGTCTAGGTGTCACATATCATATGTTACATTCCACAATAATTTCCTAATAATTCAATGAGTCATATATTTTTGTATTTAATTGAATCTATAATTTAATTATATAAGTGCTGCCACATAGATCCGTGTTAAATATCAGTGATATTGAATAACGTTACATTTTAATATGTCACTCTTTTAAGTATTTGTTTGAGCCTCATTTGTGGGCGAAAATACATTTTGATATAATATTTTGTTGAAGAATACGTTGGTAAAAATTTTTTAGTTTACATGTAAAATTATTTTATGGAATAACGTGTGGTAGAAAATGAGTTTTGAGAAAATAATTTTTTGAAAAAATAGGGGCAATAACATAATTCTTGGTTTTAAACAGTTTATAATTAGTCTCTCTTATCGATCAATCCACATTTCAAGCAAAAATGTTTCCCACCAAATATACATACATATATAGATTCACACACAAAATGGTAGTGACCATTATGAGAGAGAGAGTGGGCATAATGTTGGAGCACCTAATTATTTATGTTCGGGGTGGTTTATGGTCGAGTTGTCGCAATCTTATAAAAAGGATTCGAATCCCTAATGGTAATGGAGCCCCGTTTTGTGAAAAGGAGTTGACATTCGTCCATATGGGCCCCGACACGACACCCCTTCCTAATCTTCAAAGGTTCACGTTATTAACACTTAATCAATACTTACTAAATAATTAGCTTAACTAATCTAAATCCATCGCACATTGACCAAATTTTTTAACTAAATCTATTAAACAATTATAAAAGTTACAAGTCCTATAAAAATTAAATTAAAAAAAAAAAAAAAAGTTCTAATCAGATGGAAACTTAATAATTTGCGTCATATCAATTGAGATTTTGACCCAATAACCTTGAAAATAATCTCCATGTCTAAATTAAAAAAAAAAAAAATGATTTTCAAGTACCATAAAATCCTAAATTATAGTTGTGACATGGTCCACAAATAATTAGGAGAGATTCTAGCGTCACACAATATGATGACTAACTATTACATCTTAAATTAACAACTAATTATTTAAACTTCAGTCTTCATATAAACACGTACAATATTTTTCTTTATTAAATCCAATTCACGATATAAAATTAATTCCTACATGTTAGGAGGCAACTTGATTTAATTTATAAAAAGCGAAAAATAGAAAATTCACGAGCATATGTACCATTTACTATTGACGTGCGATAAATCATATAATCCACAAGAAAATCTTAGCCAGGTCTTTAATGCTAGGACTTCATAACATTTATGTAACATAATTTTTGCCAAGTACAAATTACATGATATGGTTCCCATTTTCTCCTCGCTTCTCTTTGGCCCTCAATATACTTAAATATCACCTATCTAATAAAAAGGAAAAAAAAATTGAAATAAAGTTTTGATTGTTACAAGTTCTTTCTCAAATCAACCACCACAACACTAACGTTATCGGTGCTGTGTCGGGCCAACGCCAGTTTGGTCAACAGAATAGACGCATCGGAGCAGGACTTATTGGAGCTCTCTCCGGATTCCGTCACCGTTATGTCATTTCCCGGCGATCTAGGCGGTGATGGTGGTTTCCGGGATTGAAGACACATACGTGCCACCCCACACGCGGTCTCATTAGACACCACGTCCCATAGCCCATCACTCGCCAGAATCAAACACTCATCCTCCGCCATCCGCTCCGTTATGGTCACCTCCGGTTCAGATATCACATATGGCTTTAAATAACTATCACCTGAAAACAAAAAATAAAAATAAAAATAAAAAATCCATAAATTAATTAGATCGAACATGGAATCGACTGGATATTCAAAGAATTGCTTGGTTTGAGAGTTTACCAATGGCACGAGACATTGCTAACACTCCAAGAACTCTTGCTCCGTCCCAAAATATGACACGGCCGCCAGATTCTTCTATCCGATTAAGCTCATCAGGCCGGTCCGGCTGCATTACATCAACATTTTTTTAAATATGTCAAAAAAATATCTCCAAAACGCAATTTTGACACTAACCCACCTTATGATCTACGGAAAGGGGAATTGCGATGCCGTTTCTGCAAAGAACAGCGCGAGAATCACCACAATTGGAGACGATTATCTTTTCCGGTGTCACCACCGCCACGACGGCAGTGGATCCGACAGCGTCGGACTGAGGTGTCTGAAGTTCACATCTGCAATTGTAAGTGTTTTCGCCAGACCATTCAGTGACTTCCTGGTCCATCTTCGAAAAACTCCTGAACATTAATTCATTCCATGATGTTTCACTGGATTTCACCTCGTCTTTTACTATTTCGTGCATTCGGTCCTTGCACTTCATGGCCACCTACAAAAAACCAAAATCAAGCTTAATTCTTCTGAACATAAACTATGATTTTAAGTTAATCATTTGTAAATAAAACAAGATTATAATTTATATACATGTGAGCAGCCATGGCCGTCGTATACACCGAAGAAGTGTATCCCTCCAGAAGTATCATCGCTTTGGCTACAAAAAGACGGGTGAATTGCAACTGCATCTTCCATATCTCTTCTTCTTCCACAAACAGAAGTCATGCCAAATTTCGGCAAATCCGGAACGACATCAGTTTCGATTCTTGTTGAGGATGGTGACTCAGGTTCTTTCTGTTCCATTTGACAATTCACAACCGAGTTTTCGCACTCCCGAGGCGGCGAAACCTCCTGAACAGTGACCTCCACTTTTTGTCGTTTCATTTTACCGTTGTCCAGTGACGGCGCCACCGCGGTGTCGCTGGGTACAATATTGAATTGCTGACATCCCATCCTTCTTCTCCTAGCGGATTTTGAACTTGGCTCAACGGGTGCAGCAGTCTTGCTCTCACCAATTTTTACTCCACAGCACATACCAGCCATGATTTTTTTCCTCAATCACAAACGAATCTAATCGATCAAAACCTTGTAAATTCGAAGATACTAATGAAGCACTGATTCAGAAAACAGGAAAAAAAGAGTTAACCGAGACACTAAAATCTGAGGCTGGTCCAGAGAAATGAAGCTTTTTGTATAGAGTGGGAGACCACATTATAGTTGAAAGGAGAGGTACGGGAGGGTCAGTTACGGGCAGCTGCCCGTCACCGTCCAGGGCAGAAGGAAAATGTATTGTGTATCCGACATGTAAAGTTGATGTGACGTAAAACGCTGAATGCGAGACGAAAGAATCTAGACCGTCAATTTACATCTCCCTTGATAGGAATGCGCCACGTTTAAGGTAGATATAATGTATTTGGACGTGGGCCAATAGAAATGCAACGCGCAACACGATGCCTTTTTAGAGGCGCATGTGACAGGTCCCCTCGACATATTTTTGGCTTTTTTATTTTATTTTTTATTCTACGAGGATTAACACCACGTGGCAGGATCGTAGTATACGAGATTCGTCACTGTCATATACTCGCTCTTACATGACAAGACCTGTAGAGCGTGGTTACAACTTCTTGAAATTGCTCGATTATATCCTTCTAGTTTAGGAAAATTACATTTGAAGCTACATATATTTTTAAGATCTCGAGTCTAGTCCAAAATGAACAGCCCAACTGTGGATTGTGTTACAGCAACTTACTTTTCTAACTTGGATGAGGAAAAAAAAGGACGTAAAATCAATTTTTTTTTCGATTTTATGCCCTCCCCGGCTTGTTGATTGAATCTTGGAAATTTAATAAAACAAAATTCACCATTTCCAAGTAAAATGAAAAATCAAGAAAAACATGGCTCCATGTCTGAATACAAAGTTTAGACACAAATTTAGTGGTTCTTATATTTTTCAAGTTGAAAGTTGAGACAGTATTAAGCCCCTGTTTGAAATCCATTTTCTTTTCTCATTCTTCATTTCAACCACACATTTTATCAATAAAATAATATTACACATAAATTCATAAATTCTCATTACTTTTTAACCACACAATCTTCCATTAATCACTATTTTAAACAAAAATTTACACCCAAAATGAGTGTCAAACAGAGGCTAAATGAGAAGGCAAAAGTAAAATAGAAAATAGAAACATATCATAGAGTGAGAAACACGCTCTACTGTTATGCGAGTTGGGGTGGAAGTAAGAAAAATGCAATAAAGGCATAGAAGAAGGGACGATTTAAAACACGTAAGGGACCACATGCCAATGTCTGTAGACGCTTGCAAAATATCTCCGTTAATAGACACGTGTCAACTGATCGTCGGACTTCCCGTTTCCTGAAGTTAGCTGCGCCGTCCGTTGCACACTTTGCAATTTCCTATAATTAGATTTCATGAATAATTAATGATATTATATTATTACCCCTCTATCCTATTTTCGTAGGCGGATTTTTTTTTTTCTTGTCTCGTTTGTAAAATCATTTTTTATTGAGAAATTATTTATTTTATTCGTTTACTAATATACTCTTATTTAATTTATCTAATTATAACAAATTTTTCCTATTTAATTTTAAAATTGTATATATTTTAATTTACCTTCGTCAAATTATCCAAATACATACACACATTTTCCACTTCTGAAAATATGGACAAAAGCACATTATTTACTATTAATTATTGATAATTAAATAAGAGTAAATTAGAAAAATTATTTGTAAAAATTATTTTTTCAATAACATTAAATAAAATTTCTTAATATGCGTAAAAAAAAAATTTAGCCTAAATAAATATAACGAATAGAGTAGTTTAGGTGGCTAGAATCGAGAGAAATTTTTCAGACTTGTTAATGGAGAGAAATTGAGAAACATTTGTTTTGATACTCAGAAGTTTAGAAAGTCTTTAGTTTCTTCACATTCATTTGCATCTTTGATAAAAAAAAAAAAATTCCTCGAGAAAGATGACGCCTATATTCTAATATTTAACTTCATATTGTTCAAAACATTACCAAATAATCGATCAATTGAATTTTTGTGTATATTTCTCACGAACCCCATATGATTACTCAGATATATCTGATAATGAAACATCTTTATTCTTGCCTTAATTTTCATCAATTTGGTTGATCGAGCTAACTTCTATTCGACCATCAGACTTTTATTAAATCCATTAATAATACTTCTAACTACGTTCTTCACGTCACATTCAAGTTGAGAGCTAAAATTGAGTCCATAACTTGTGGAATAATTTAACAACCCCAGCTTAAGTTGCTCCTCCCTCCAATTTGAAAGGGGTTCCAAAGTTTCAACGGGTTTTTTCAAGTTGTCATTAATTTTGCCATTACCCGACTAATTAGACCCGTTGATTTGTCCCAGTGTGTTAGACTCAATGCAATTTTCAACCACTTTCCCATTGTTATCCAAATCTGGTTTTGAAGTTTCTAACATAGGTCCGTTCAATGGTTTTTTGCTCATGCATGGTAAAATATTGAATATTTTCAGTGCCTGATCTTTATAATTTTTGCAAATTTGCCCATGGACTTCTCAGGAGATGTAATTTACTCCTTGAAGTTTCTACGTCCTTCAAATCAGTCCCTAAATTATCAAAATTCCACATTTCTGCACCCTCTGATTTCTGAATTGTGAAGTCTAACCCTAAAGCTTTTGAAATGAGCAAATCGGTCCCTGACTTTTCTAATAGTTGCAATTTGGTCCCTAAACTCTGATTGTTTCATATAACTCCCTAAAATTTCTATTTTCGGGCCCAAACCCAAATCAACACGGGGCAATGAGGCTTAATACCATAAAAAATTAACAATTTTGATCAGTTAATTAAAACATTTAAGAACTTATTAATTACCTTCTAAAACTACCAAAAATTCCTAGAGCTATGCGAGTTACGATCGGGTTGCTCAACCTCTACAACAACAACCCATATGACCACCATTACAACCTCCTCCGCAGGGACTTTTTGGAATAAGAAGATAGTGATGATATTGGGAGCCACGAGCTCCAGTAAATCAAAACTTTTTGTAGACTTAGCCTCCAGCTTCTTCACTAGCTTCTTCACTTCTTTGGAGATCATCAACTTCGATAAAATCCAAGTCTTCAATGGCCTTGACATCACGACCAACAAAATCTCATCGCATGAGCGAGAAAACGTACCCCACCATCTCCTTTGTGAGTTCCAGGTTTGTAAGATTGGGTTGCTGATTTTGTGAAGTCTGTTAACCTCATGCAACTGGCCCACTTAACTCGGCCCAAATGGATGACCCGTAAAGAAAACACGCTTTCTATTTTAGATGGATCTGTTGGATTAAATGACATGTTGCACGCTTACTGCCGTTAGATCTGTGGTGTCATATAAATAAGTTTGTATTCTCCTTTAGGGTTAGAGGAATTCATTTTTACATTTTCTCCTTACTGGCTGCGGGCTGTTCTCTCCTCTCTCGATCTGTAGTTTTTCTCTGAAATACTCTGTGTGTTTTTAGAGAGAAAAAGGGAAGAAAACTCTTGTGTGAGTTAACCCATTGAGAGATCTGTGTTGTATTGTTGGCTTGAGAACTTTGTGTTCCTGTAATTGTAACTTTGCCCTTTTGGGCATGTATAGTGGATTCGAGCTTAATCCTTATGGATGCTCAACGGGGGACTAAGCATTAGAAGTGGTCGCTGAACCTCCGGGGACTCTGGCCGAAAAATCTTTGTATTCTTTTAAATACTTTGCGTGAAATATTGTTTTTGTGTGTGCTTTGGAACTGAATCTTGGACCTACAAGGTTTCTACTTTTTGGTGTGTGATGATGTCGATTAGAGTAGCTGACGGTAGGCTCGATTTTGGTTGGCTGGGTTTGTAGTGATTAATTTGAGCAGCCGGCATATCTACTTTGCCTTGGGGAAGGGTAGGATTGTAGAAAATTTGAGTTGGTGAAGTTGGAGTTGATTTTGAAGCTTCAATTTGTATAATGTATGCCTTGTTGTGACTTGTGAGTTAAATTTACATGTTGAACTTTGAAGAATGTTTGCAAGTAGAAAATAGCAGTGAATTTTAGGACCCATTTTTTCTCTTTACTCAGAAAGAAGGCAGAGGTAGGTAAATTTGAGAAATAATGATGAAGTTAGTGAATTGAAGAATTCATTTTTAACAAGAGTAAAAATAGTGAATTTTACTTGTGTCTTCAGTGCAAAAACTGGGAAATATAAATTGGAGGCATTGAGTTTGGGAGTTGCCTCAATGAGTTGCCTCAATGGACTGATCAAAGCACAAATGTAAAATTTGTAAAGAATGTTGGGAAAACAAGAATAAAAGCTAGGCAACAAGGAAAACAATATATTCTGCATAAATTTTTGTCACTTTTTCATCCGTTGTCACTTTTTACTTTTTGTCACCTTTTTTTAAAAAAATATTTGTTACTTTATTTAGGGCTTGTTTGAGTCTTTTTTTTTTAGAATGTATTTTCAAATAGTTAATTGATGCAGAATGTGTAATTAAAAAATAAAGAAAAATTTTAGATTTTCGTGTAATATTATTTTGTTAAAGAACGTATGATTAAAAAGAAGAGAGAAAAAATACATTAAAAAAAAAAAGAATCAAATAGGGGCTCTATACCTTCCAAATCCAAGTTTATATCCTAGTTAATAAATTCACTTTATTAAATATTTGTCACATTTTAACTTTTTGTCACTTTTTTTAGATTAGTCAGAATTGAACGTATATTACACATTATTCTAAAATATTTTAGAAGTGTTGTAAAAGTAAAATCTGATATCAATTTGTTGGAAATATTTGATAAATCTCAAACAAATTAAAGAAAATGAAATTTAGGATATATAGAAATTCAGGAGAAGAAAATTGTACTTTCAAAAATCAATTTCAATGAATCAAATTTTTTGCGATGTTGAAATATTACAAATGAGTAACATTATTATACTATATTTGGTACATAATTAATTGCTAATACATAAATTTAAACATCCATTAAAATTCTTAAATACATTAATAAAAATAAATTCATTTATAATAACTCTAGATTCATATTGACCAAAATTTATCAAATCAAGATTCATTGAGTCTAGATTAATGTGAATTTTAATTAATTGAGAATTAATAACACGAGATTCATGCATAACAAGAATTTTGTAGTATTTTTTGCATATTGAAAAACGAAAAGTAAGGTATTATTGAAATAATTGAATTGTAGTATAGTTAAAATGATTCAAAAAATGATTCTTACTTGATGTGATATTTAATATATTATAAAATTTGTTATTTTTTTGAATATTTATCATTTTTTTAACAAAGAAATGATATTTACGTTTTAACAAAAATTGTTGTGCATTCTATTGGAACAATTNATTTTTTAAATAAAAAATTGACACTTGACTTTACATAGTATTTTTTACTTTCAAAATAATTTTTTAAAATACCCCTAAAATTATAAAAATTTTACTTTACATAGTAAAAATTATGCTTGTAAGAAAATTTAAATTATGCTTATCTTTGTTACATATTCACACGGGTTAATTTTTTCTTACAGGTAGTGGGCGATGATGATGAACATCTTTCCATGTACAAATTTGCAACCGAAAGAGAGAGTATGTTATGAGAACCAATGTGAAAAATATAAGAATTGCGTTTCCCATAACACCGTTGGACTAGTGCTATTTGTGTCATTTGCATTGTTTGTATTGTCTTGGCCCAGCTGCTTAGGTGTCACTTGCCTATTGGTAGCTGTGAGCTCACTGGATTGTGCTAGTTTGGGTTTATTGTGGCTGTTGGATGTGTTGGATGGTTGAGATTAATTCTTGAGAGATATTTCCTCTTACCTCTCTTTTTCACTGTCTCCTCCCATTCGGGTGGTTTCTTCCCTTTCTCTCATTTTGTGTGACTCTCTTTGTTTCGAGTCTGTTCTCTCTTCTCTTGGGTGATGTCCCTGTGATTGTTCTAGCATTTAGAGGGTAAACAAGTACGTAATCAGGCCTGCAATATTGGCTGGTATTAGTCTTGGTTTTACTCTATCTGCGAGGAAGAACACTGGCTATTGGGAGATCTCTTATGAACGATGACCAATACAGGGTTTTCCCTTGAGTGTTCTCTGTAAACCCTCTATTTGTGGATGGTAGTGTGCAATGATTGGAAGGGCTGTTCCTGAGCTTGATTTTCGACCAAAAAGGGGAAACAAACTTCTTCTATTTTACAGCTCCGATTTCTATGGCTTTCTTCATGCCTTGTTATGCTTTCTGTTGATTATGTTTATGTAGTTTTGTTACAAAAATGTTGCTTCTGCTGTGACTATTGTTGCTCGAACTCCACTTATTTTCCCCCAACAACAACATGGCAAAAGCACTCAAATGGCTGATGGATAATGGTACACGACGACCGTGACTTATAGCATTGTCTGAGATATTATAAATTTTATAGGATGTACATTAAGTTTGACAGTTTTCAAAAATAAATCAGTTTTTACTCCAATTATTTTTTCACAATAAAGCAAGTGTCACACATGATGTACACTTTGAAATGTACAAAATTCATTTCCCTTTATAGTTTCTATAATTTAAAATTTCATTTCATGATTAACAGAATGTCTTTCATCATCATGTATTATTTTAAATCAATTATGAGTTACATAAATGATAATGTTCTCAATTTTAAAAGCTTCCGCCCTCTAATTTATCAGGATTTTACTTATTTTTACATCGGGATTGACACTCCGATGTAAAGACTTGTGAGGGGGTCTTCCCAACGTACACTTAGCAAAGCCCAATTTACAATACAACAATACACATTTATAACAAGGGTAGATGATTAAGCCTTTTTTGATACCAATTATTTTTAAAATATATTTTTCTCTCTTATTTTTAACTACATATTTTTCAATAAAATAATATTACACGCAAACCTAAATATTTTCCTCATTTTTTAACCACGTTCTCCAACAAAATACTATTTCAAAAGGAGTAATGCTATTCACGGTGAAAACTACCGGTTGTTGCCCTACGTGTCATAACACATGACAGTTTGTTATTTGATGTATTAATGTGTTAATTTTTTATTGTCTTATATATCAAATAACAAACTATATTTGTACGTTACATAGAGCTACTACCGATAGTTTTCACTATGAATAACATTATTCATTCCAAAATGTATTTTAGACAAAAAAAAATAAGGCTCAAGCAGGCGTCAAAAATATATCTAAAAGAGATTATATTCTTATCAAACAACTTTTCCTCATTTTTAATTTTCACATCTTTGAAACTAAATACTGCATCAACTGTAGTCAATATAAGTAATGAGATATTTTATACAAATATTCTGGAAGGCCAAGTTTTAAATCGGCAATTAGAATCTAATATTGCTACATGTACAATGTCAAACTTAATGTAGACTAGGATTATACAACTAGTTTTAATCCTAGATAGTTCTCCTAGGGAAACCCGTTGACGGTTAGTCCTCCGTCAACAGCTATAACCTGGCCAGTAATGTAGGAAGAAGCTGGTAGACAAAGGAAGGCAACTAAAGATGAGATTTCTCGTGGTTCTCCATAGCGGCCAAGAGGAGTTCTACGTATTATGTTATTCACAAACTCTTTATTTTCGAGTATCTGCAAAAGAAAGTTGTTGAAGTCAATACACGCCAATTAGAAATGTAACCAATATTACAAGAATGACTTCTTTAGTTCTTTAATTGAACGTTTTGCAGGGCTTGCTACTAACGCCCTACCACTCGATCGATCAAGAGAGCTATATAAAAACCTACAAATTTAAATTTTCATAATACTCGATATACGATCGGGAGAAGAAACAAGTAATTTAAGTATTGAATATTCCGAACCCTTGACGCGTGTCACTTTGGTCCTGTCTCCTCTTAGTCCACACTTAATGGTTGAAAGACTCTCAATTTGACACCTCTAATTGCAGCAATAAAAAATTGAATACAACTAAAAGAAGGAATGTATTTACATGTTCCACAAGAGAGGTTCTAATAAACCAAGGTGCAACGCAATTGACCCGAATCCTATCTTTCGCCCATTCACAAGCCAAATTCTTTGTAAGTTGATTCATTGCACCTGTCCACGCCAAGTTTAGAGAGTTTATACCTTTATCCATTTCCAGTCGGAAAAATTTAAGTTGAGGTCAAAATCTACTGATTTAATTTTCAAACTGTTGGAAGAAAACGGGTCGATTGACTCGACTCGATTTGTATAGGATGATTTTTTGGAGAGAGGAGTTTTCTCATCACCTTCAACTATATATAACTTCCATTATACAACAAACAAATTATATATGTGCAAAAATTCGGATTCCTTCAAATGGTAAAAAATATATGAGAGTGGAGGCTTGATTTATGGACACATAACATCTCAAATTGGGTTTTTGGATCGTGGCTATCAAATTCCTTCCTTTGTGATAGAGTTTTTGACCAAGGAGTGAGTAAAAAATGGTGTGGAAAGCAAGCAATCAAAAGGCAAGTAATTCAACCTCGTTTTGAGATTTTCAAGTAAGTTTGACAATTTAGAATTTGGTCAAAAGCATGTAAGTATGTTCTACACAAACAAATGTCAAATTATGCATTCCACCAGTCATGTAAAATCGACCGTTAGATTTTAATCAGAGTTAAAGATGTAGTTGTACCATCATAAAATAACCTATATAATGTAAATAGTTAGAGTAACTTGCCTTTAGTCGCACTATAAACAGATGTGCAGTCTATGTTTACCAGACCAGCCACTGAGGAAATGAAAACAATCCTTCCATTGCCTGAAGCTTTAAGAAGATCATAAGCAAGTTGGCATTGATGGTAAGGAGATTCTAAGTTTGTAGCCATTAGATTGGTATATTCTTCGGCTGTATAATCAACGGCTGGCTTTGAGATGAATGTCCCAACATTGTTTATCTACTCACACAGGATCATGGATCAATCTCAACGCTTAAATAAATGAATATACATCTCTTTTAACGGTTTAAGCTTTTAGATGATGAATATATTAAAGTGAAATAGCAGGCAAGGATCCTGATTTCGATTCCCATCACCATCCATTTATGAAAATTATGCACTTTCGTGGGAGTACTCACAAGAATATCGAGCTTGCCATTGAAAATTGAGGAGACTTTTTCCATGAGTTCTGTTCTTTGGACTCTGGAAGAAGCATCACATACAGAACCAGTCACTTTGAATCCTTTGGAATTCCATTCTTGCAAACGTTGATTGAGCTCTTCTTCATTTCTTGAACATGTGTGCACAATAGCACCCATTTCAGCTAGTTCTTCCACAGTTGCATGTCTGATGATCGCATAATCAAGAATAAATTGTAAAACAACCCATATAGATTTTCAAAAGAAAAATAGCAAAGAAAAGGTTAAGAACTTTGTACTTCCCTAATTTTATAGGAATGTTAGCAAACGATTCCTAACTTTAATTTGCCCATATTTAGTCCCTAAACTTTATAGTGTTTATCCCATTATGATAATTTACGAGCATGCCTATAAAAGTTTATGTACGAACCAAAAAAAGTAGGAAAAATACCCGATTCCACGAGTGCCGCCGGTGACGAGAGCGGTCATGCCGGAGAGGGACCATCTTGAACTGCTGCTACTATATGCTACCTTTTCCATCGATGTTGGTTTTTTTCTCTCTTACACACACACACACACAGAGTGAACGAGTGCAGAAACTATTGTTATTAATAACATTTTTATAGAGAGCGAAGAAATTGCAGTGTTAGCACTCCTGGTCAAACACGTACTTGACTGAAATACAAGTTGAAGGTATTGTTAAAGTAAAATAATGACGGGCCTAGCTATACTGTGCAAGGGGGCCGGTCCCCCTCCCCAACTGGCCCCCTGTGATAGGTCCTTTGAAAAGGACTAAAGAAATATTTTGTTTTTTTTCTTTCCCCAATAATTCCTGATCTCTAGTTAATCTCTCAATATGGTTCAAATTTATGCGAAGTTCTGACAATCTAATAGAGAAAAAAGAACGATCTTGTAGGATTTCTAAAAAATGCTTCAATTTTTTCTGGAATCGTATGATTCTAACATTTCGCGAATAGTCAAGTTATTGAGAAATACCTCGAATGCAAGGGGGCCGGTCCCCTCCCCAACTTGCCCCCTGTGATAGGTCCCTTATATATATTACAAGCCTGTAAACACAATACAACACATCATTATGTAATAAACCCTTGGAGCAAAAATTACTAGAATTCTTTGAAGGCGTGAATGATTTTGAAGATGAAGATGGTGCCATCAACATTCATTAAAGAGATTCAAGATTAAGGGTCATACCCAATTATTCTCCTAAATTATTCGGGTTATGTACATATTCATCATATATATGTTGTATTTTTGCGATCAAATTATGATAGGATAAACTTTTGTTGCTAAGATTATTATGAAACCTTGTCGACTCTTTACTTCAATAATTGCTAATTTTTAATTTTGATTGATGTTAACTATTGAAATTATTCTGCTATCTTCTATTTTTTGGATTTGGTGACGAGATCGAGAGGATTCCAGCTTAAATAATAAACAACAATAGGTTATATATGAGATAGAGATATACGTCTATAGTGCAATCTTAATTGATGTTCTAGTTTTGTCTTGTATTTTCTATTTGCATGCTTCGTAGAAATATAATGGAGTTATAGATAAAAGTCGAATTAATTAATAGGAACTGGTAATTGAGGATTAAAATATGTTTACGATGATGAATTTAGGATTCTAGATTCTTTCGTGACTTAATTAAATTTCAAGAATGGGTTATTGTTAATTACTTGTTTTTATTTGATAATTAGGAAAATATATCTCAACCTAAGTAGATTATCAATCTTCGCGTGTTGGACATTCTACTCAGCTTTTATTACTCGTAATGCAATGTCGCCCACTTGCGAGATAATTTTACAACATTGTTTTCAATGCTCCATTGAAAATAATGCTCTCATTTAATTAATGCACTCTAGATTGATTGTGACAACACATAAAAAATGGCACCGATCAGTTTCTTACAAATAATGATTTTCTTAATAATAAATCCATGATGTATGTTTCTCATACAATAATTCAAGTCTCGGTTTCTTTTTGATGATGCTGATGACCTCATTTTCTTTACAATAATTTTCCATATTCTTCGACTTGCTTGGAGAAAGAAGCACTAGCGGTCCCTCAATTGCCGTAGATTGACCATATACCTTAAAAACAACCTCCAACCCCACACAGGAGGAAGGCTCAAGTTGGTTACTCGGAGTAATCAAAAGAGGAATGGACATACACTAGTTCGATGATAATGGCATTTGGTTATATACTTCCATTCCAGTTAAAACGTCAAACATTTGGAGGTAGTTAATACTCTTTTGGATAAACCTTCTAATGAAGAGAAATATTGTATTTCCTCGATTCAAATACTTGCAATATTTAATAGAGCCACAAATATCACTTGGAATATAGTGAAGCAAAAAAACCTCAAGGAACGCCTCATAATTCTCCTAGGGAAACCCGTTTACAGTCATTCCTCCGTCAACAGCAATAACCTGACCACTAATGTACGATGCAGCCGGGAGACAAAGGAAAGCTACCAAGGATGAGACTTCGTGTGGTTCTCCAGGGCGTCCAAGGGGAGTTCGAGATATTACCTTATCCAGAAACTCTTTGTTTCCAAGCAACTGCAAAACAAAGTCGATGGAGTCAACACCTAAACTTATCGAAACATGAATTCTGAAATATTCAATAAGTCCTACTACAGATGATAATTTTATGATAAAATTCTGGCCACAAAAATTGAATGATTTAAGTTCTCCAGGGCGTCCAAGGCAGAGTTCTTAAAATTGGATCCACCTGGTTTTGCTCTTATGACGTAAATTATGCCATTTGTACACTCCCTTCTTACACTATAGACGACATTTGCTGTGTTGTCAAAAGAGGATTGGTTGAAACTTTTTTTTTAAAACTGTCCAATTAAATGAGGACACGTGGCAGAGTGTAGGGGATGATGATGTACACCAAATATGATTGTAAGAATAAAGGGCCATCCAATGCATAGGCAGACTGCTTGTGCTGCCCACCCTTAATTTATAATGTTCTTCCTCCCTGAATTTCCATTCATTCCCTAAACTATCCAACGATATGGTATAGACTACTCGTGCATATTTGTTATATCGTAGTGGACACGATGGGACAATAATGAAAAGGATTTCGGTTTTTTATCTTACGTATCAGTCTGAGCAGAGTCGAAAGGAGAGCTGAGTACTATCCAATCATCTCTGCCAAACATGCTTTAAAAGTAAGAGGTTATTGCATAAACTGCTGTAAGCGTGTGCACGTGCATCTGGTGAAAGTGGTTGTTTTGGAGTTTATTTACTTAATTTCCAGTTATATCAAGATGCCGACAAAAGATAAGCTAAGATCCACTCCAGCACACTGGAAAACTCCTATCTTCCAATAATTAAATTCAGATTATCACAGTGATAAAGGTAAAATGCATGGAGATTACATCTTCAGTACTACACAAGATTAGTTGGAACTAGCTCAATATTGTATGATGATTTCAATGCATTATTAAAGTCTACACGTAGGTTATAACATGTATTAAACAAATAATCAAATTATTGATCACGATATTTATCACAGAGTCACGAGTAAATCCAGTAATTAATAGAGACAACAAGTCACCAGGAAATTTCCCATTTTCTGTTCAAACACTCTTCAGTGTAATGTACAGTTGTGAGAAAGGTAAATTTCATAAGGTTCAAGAAGTCACTGGGGAAACTCACTGTCCATACAAATACTCCTTAAGATTATTTTTAGAAAATGAGACAGTAGCGAGAATCCTGGGAACCCAGTGATGTTATCTTTATAATAATAATGATTCTTTTTTGCTTAATTTACATGAGCTCCTATTGTAAAGACTCATAAAGGTACTTAAAAAACTCTTATGTAATTCATAATTGGAAAAATAGCAAGATTACAAAATTCTGAAGCTCGAACTTTAGAAATTAGACACAACTCATAGAAACAGTTTGGTACTTCTCAGAAAGTAAAAGAAGATTATATGCTCCCGCTCGATAAAGTATCTAAGAGTATCTCCAAGAGGCTTTTAATCACTTTTAATTCCCATCCTCTTTATTTTAAAGAGATGGCCTTCTTATTCAGGAGTCCAACACACTCTACATATTACAAAATTACAACAAAGAGTGAATTTGACTTTCCATATGTAGAGAGTCAAACTCATTCTCTATAAAATATTTTGATGCCCTTGTTTAAGCCCAATTTTGAGAGAAAAATGCATTTCGAATAGTGATTCTTGAAGAATGTGTTGTTAAAAAAGAAGAAAATATTTTCGATTTACGTGTAATATTATTTTATTGGAGAATATGTGGTTAAAAATGAGTCTTGAAAAAATAAATTTTTGACAAAATGTGGCTCAAACAATCACTAAGTGTTTCATTTATTATTTCACAAATTTTTATGCACCACTATCACTATATTTAATTGATTATTTTACTTCAACTTCTTTCATCCCATTTTTTTTTAAGGCAAAAGTATGGCTGTTATTGTTTATGGAAAAATGCAAAATAAAGAATAAATATAGAGTGTGTTGTTAGAGCATCTCGAAGAGACTATTTATGGATAGCATCTTATGCATAATAGGGAGTATCTTTAAATTTAGAGAGCAAATTTTTATATGTTCAAACTACACTCTATTTTGACTCTTCATTTATGCTTTTCTCAAGATATATTTATTGATCTCATCATATTTTACTTAACATATATTTTTTTCATGCCAATGGCCAATCAATTTAAATGTGGTTTGAATAATTTAAAAAGTAGAGTATTGAAATATGTGACTTAACTTAAATGAAATAGTTGTAAATTAATAACGGACTCACTCTTTATTTTAAAAGTTAAAATAGAGTCTCTTGGAGCTTATTTTAAAACTTGAATTCTCTAAAGTAAAAAGCATTTTGCATTTAGAGAGTATCTTGGAGATGCTCTTATATTTGTATAAAAAGTTCCACTCTTACAGTTTTAAAATTCTTAAAAATGCTATTTGTATTGGAAAATATGTTCTTTAAAACAAAGAGAATTGTCGGAATGCTCGAAGGAAGTTCTCTGAATTCTGACCTATAACAACATCCATTATACAGTCAACGATCAAATAATTGGCATATAACTCTCGGTGAGAAGAAGGACCACCCAAATTTCAATTGAGACTCGTAAAAACAATGTAATTTTTTCAGTTTCATGAACATGAATGCTAGGGAGGCAACCTAGTATATGATGGGTCAATATCATAATGGTCCAAATATGAGAAGATTAAGACTTATACGAGAAACAAGAAGAATAGGAATATTACATGTTCCACAAGAGAGGTTCTGATATACCACGGTGCAACACAATTGACACGAATGCTGTCTTTTGCCCATTCACAAGACAAATTCTTTGTAAGTTGATTTATTGCACCTGTGAGTGGAAATTTTAAAGGAGTACATAACTTTCATCCATTTCTAGTAAATGTTTAGTGTAAGAAAATGAGTATTTTCCCTATAATAACTTGCCTTTAGTTGCTCCATAAATAGATCCGGACGATGTGTTCACCAGACCAGCAACAGAGGAAATGAACACGACACTTCCATTGCCAGAAGCTTTAAGAAGATTATAAGCAAGTTGGCATAGATGGTAAGAAGACTCCAAGTTTGTAGCCAAGAGATTGGAATATTCTTTATCAGAATAATCAACAGTTGACTTCCAGATGTTCGTCCCAACATTATTTACCTAAGACATGAGATCCTGTTAGGCCATTCTCAAGGCTTTCAAGAGCAATAACGTTTTGTACCGATGGTAACTCTCAATTTCTACGTCACAAAAAATGCCATCACAGAGTCAGCAGATGCCGAGAAGGAAATGATTTGACAGAGAAAAATATTTGGAAAAAATGATACGTGCTGATATTTGCCGGAACACAAACATGGAAACATAAAACAAATAGACAAGTTGACAAAAAAATTATAGGTAGTATACATTGGGAACATGGTCATTGATAATCATGTTTTGCTATGAGGTGATGCTGATAGCCCTAAGGTTAGGATTTAGGAGTTCACAGTCATTTACATTCTGTTGGAAGTACTTACTGGTTCAGTGGTTCTGGACAGATGCAAAGTGATTCCATATGGCAAACATTTTTTGACAAATTATTGGTTCTGGTTAAAGGCAAAGTGATTTTTCATAGGACAGCATTTTATGATAAATTATTCACTTCATTTGCAAGTGGCCGAACGAATTCTACAAGAATATATCATCTTCTAAATAAACATTTAACTTTTAGGCCCATAGTCATTGTAATGAATAAATGAGCATCACATAAGTAAATGCATATTTCCCTAATAAACTTTTGGAGGAAATTATTTTAAACGTGTGCACTGAGTAATTGAAATTCTAGCATGGCAAACAAAACATATGAACTACGCCAAGAAACAAATCTTAACCGATTTATCTCATCTTCATGCAACAATATTTTCATGTCAAGGTGAGTATTTTTTCATAACTCATGGGGTAGTTCTAGAACGAAAAAATTTGGACGACCAAAGTAAAACATTGCTTTAACTTGGATATTAACAACATTTTTAACCAAAATTTTTTGTAACCCACTCACAAGAACGTTGAGTTTGCCATTGAAAATTGAGGAGACCTTTTCCATAAGCTCTGTTCTTTGCTCTTGAGAAGAAGCATCACACACAGAACCACTCACTTTAAATCCCTTTGAATTCCATTCTTGCAAACGTTGATTAAGCTCCGCTTCATTTCTTGAACATGTGTGCACAATTGCACCCATTTCAGCAAGCTCTTCCACAGTCGCTTGCCTGATCATCATATTATAAAAAACAAATCGTTAAAAAAAACACAAAAGATAAAAAAAAACCCATAAATGTTTTTGATAAAAAATCACAAAAAAATACGAAAAAATAATAAAGACCCAATCCCACGAGTGCCGCCGGTAACAAGAGCGGTCATGCCGGAAAGGGACCATCTTGAAGTTCTGCTCTGTCCCTCCCTTGCCATTGATGATGTCTTCGTTCTCTCTTTCACGAGAAAACACACAATGAGCGAGTGTTTCAGTCAAATACGCAAAGGGTTCGACGAGGAGTGAAGAATTTGGGGGACTCTTTAGTGGAATTGAAATTTTTAATGCTTACTATTTGAAATTTTAAAATCAAATTTTGAATGAATGAAAAATTACTGTCTAAAATTATTTTTTTTAAAAAAAAGAAAAAATTGGTCAAAAAATTTGTCTAATTCTATCGTTCACCTAGTACTCGGGTGACAGCGAACGACAAAGTCTCTAATTAACAGGTGTCACTGTTGTTTGAGGGAGAGACTAGCGACAGCAAGAGATGCTTCCTTTTATAAAGGTTGTTGAGTTTGGAGCGTGACACTTCACTCACAATCTCTCATATTCTATAAATAGGATCATTTGAACGTCCATTATGCATCACATATTATTTGTATTGAGCATTGTATCAAAAACTCTAAAAAAATCATTCTAAAAAATATCTTCTTGTAGAGGGAAGAAATTCGTTCGAGATCGCTGTGATTTGAAATTCAAGATGTACATGAAGGAACCACAATTAAATCGAGAAATGTATTATTTTTCGAGAATTTTTTTCATGTAAAGACAAGAATAATACAAATTCAAATAAAAGAACTTATGGTACTACAAATAGCACTTCAAATGAGAAAGAACAAAGGTGTAGTAAAATGGCTAGAATATCACTTCGTTTGGTCCAGATTTTCTAACCTATGTGGTAGAAAATGATAT
>CAIGRB010050008.1:0-45595 GCA_903798255.1 Fraxinus quadrangulata | reverse complement strand
AAAAAAACCCATAAATGTTTTTGATAAAAAATCACAAAAAAATACGAAAAAATAATAAAGACCCAATCCCACGAGTGCCGCCGGTAACAAGAGCGGTCATGCCGGAAAGGGACCATCTTGAAGTTCTGCTCTGTCCCTCCCTTGCCATTGATGATGTCTTCGTTCTCTCTTTCACGAGAAAACACACAATGAGCGAGTGTTTCAGTCAAATAGGGTTCGAAGAGGAGTGAAGAATTTGGGGGACTCTTTAATGGAATTGAAATTTTTAATGCTTATTATTTGTGACATATTTGAAATTTTAAAATTAATTTCGGATGAATGAGAAATTACGGTCCAAAATTATTAAAAAGAAAATAGAAAAAATTGGTTAAAAAATTTGCCTAATTTCATCGCTCGCCTAGTGCTCGAGCGACAGGCGGACGACAAAGTCTCTAATTAACAGATGTCACTGTCGTTTGAGCGAGAGATTAGCAACAGCAAGAGATGCTTCCATTCGTGAAGGTTGTTGAGTTTGGAGCGTGACACTTCACTCACAACCTCTCATATTCTATAAATATGATCATTTGGACATCCATTATGCATCACATATTATTTGTATTGATCATTGTATAAAAAACTCTCAAAAAATCATTCTAAAAAATATCTTCTTGTAGAGGGAAGAAATTTGTTCGATTCGCTGTTGGTTGTGATTTGAAGTGTTTCTACTACAAGTTGTATCCGTTGTATTTTCGAATACAAGTACCATAATCCGTAAGTACCATTGTAAGACAATTTTGTTTTAAGGATAAAGTGTTAAATCACTTGCTTCAGATTTCATTATTCATGTTTTCTTTCTTTTTTATTTTTATTTTTTGCTTCTATTTCATAAAGTTTAATTTGTAGGAGTAGAATTAAACTTAAACTATTTATTTGTCACTTGAACAAACAACAATTTCTCTATACAATATCACCGATAATATTAAGACAGAATTTGTGTGTGTGTGTGTGTATGTGTGTATTTTTTTTTTCAACAAATCTTTTATTTTTATCTTTGGAATGTCATCGCGTGACATTCATTTGTTTTATTTTGTGTGTTATTTATAACATAAATGAATACTGTTGAGACTATTTCGAGTCAAATAGTGGATGGTACGAACCATGTGGTTCCGCCTTTGACTATATCTATACCAAACTTTTGTATCCCACATAGGGAAAAATCGAAAAAGTTTGAAGGTGTGAATTTTAAAAATTGCAATAAAAGATATTGTTCTATCTTACTACTTTTAATTTGACAAAATTGTTAAAAGAAATCGTTCATACTGTACAAGAAGGAGAAAACAATCGTGAGTCAATTATTGCGTTGAATATATGAAAACACTTGGATTTCCTTTGCAAAAATTATATTCTAAATGGATTTGACAATACACCTTATGGAGAATATAGTTCGATGGACTCGGTCAATGATTTATGAGATTTATTGGAGAAGAAATACAAGATTGAGAATGTCAGAGGAAAATTTTTGGATGACAAAATTGTAAACTCCAAAATAGTGATAAGTTAAGTACAATAATTTCAAGTTCTATTTCATGACATATATGCAGAAAATATGGAATTGAGTAAATCCTTCCAAGTTGCAGCCATCAATAAGAAACTCCTTCATATGTAGAGAGATTTCAAGAATTATTTCAAGCACGACGTAAGGAGATGAACTTGAATGAGTAAATAATCTATTTGAGGATTGATGAAGATAATATAAACATCGAAATAAAATATATTGTTCAACTTGGAGCAAACTTTAGTGAAACTGGTTCGAAGGTCATCAACAAAAAGCGTAAGATCTCCGATGTTGTACCAAAAAGAGATAACTCTAAGAATGCCAAGAAGTTTAAAGGCAACTATTACAATTGTGGAAAAATCGGATATCATTCAAACAAACGTCAAAAGTCGAAGATGACTGCACATGCAAATGTAGTTGAAAGAAACACCATTTCTAAAGGAGTTCAAGAGATTAGTCTATATGCGGTTGTTTCTAAATGTAACATAGTTGATAATTGAAGGGATTGATGGGTCGATACTAGTGCTACTCGTCATATTTGTGCAGATAAGACCATGTTCTTAAATTATCATGAATTAAAAGGAGAACAACTGTTCATAAAAATTCTGCAAGTTTGAAGGTTGAAAGTCTTGGAAATATCACATTGAAAATGACTTGTGGGAAAAAAACTAGTCCTCAATAATGTCCTCCATGTGCCAGACATTCGCTAGAAACTGGTTTTGGGGTCTCTACCTAGCAAGAATGGATTTAAACTTACATTTGTGTCGGACAAATTCGTACTTACCAAAAATGATATGTGTGTTGGTAAGGGTTATCTTAGTGAAAGAATGTTTAAAATGAATGTCCTAACAATTGTACCAAAAAGCATTATGCTTGAGTTGTCTTGTTTATGTTATAGTTGATTAGGATACATTAATTACAAATCTATGCGCAAACTTATGAATCAAAATTTAATTCCGACTCTTAAGATTGATCCTAATCATAAATGTGAAATACGTGTTGAAATAAAATTGACCAAAACACATTTTTCACTCAATTCAAAGGAACACGACACTTTTAGAATTAATACATAACGATATATGTGATTTGAAATTCGTTCAAACTAAATGTGGTAAGAAATATTTCATAATTTTCATTGATAATTGTATAAAGTATTGTTATGCATTTCCACTACAAAGTAAAGACGAAACCTTAAGTGTATTTAAATATTATAAGATGGAAATTGAGAATCAATTTGGTAAACAAATAAAAAAATATCCGTAGTGAAAGAGTGGTGATTACGGGACATTATTTGACATATATTGTTCCAAGCATGAAATCATTCATCAAACAACACCTTACTTACCTCAATCGAATGGTGTTGCTGAACGCAAAAATCGAACTCTTAAAATGATGATGAACACAACGTTGATAAGTTTGAGTCTACATTAAAACTTGTGAGGGGAAGTTATTTTATCAACAAATAGCATTTTTAACAAAATACCCCTTAGGAAAATGAAAAAAACTCCATATGAATTATGAAAATATCATCATTCCTACCAACACTTAAAAGTATGGGGGTATTGAACTAAAGTTAAAGTACCTAATCATAAAAAAAAGTTAAATTTCGGTCCCAAGATTATTGATTGCATATTTATTGGATACGCCAATAATAGTAGTACATGAAATTCAAGATGTACATGAATGAACCATAATTAAATCGAGAAATGTATTATTTTTCGAGAATTTTTTTCATGTAAAGACAAGAAAAATACAAATTCAAATAAAAGAACGTATGGTACTACAAATGGCACTTCAAATGAGAAAGAACAAAGGTGTAGTAAAATGGCTAGAATACCACTTCGTTTGGTCCAGATTTTCTAACTTATGTGGTAGAAAATGATATTAAGATTTTCGATGAAATGTCTATTCCGGAAGCACCCCATTGGAAATAAGTTATTAATAGTGAGATATATTCTATAATGTAAAATCATACTTGTGAGTTAGTTGATTTACTTTATGAAAATAAGTCTTTATGGTGTAAATGGATCGTCAAAAGGAAACTAAATTCGGATGGATCTATTGATAAATATAAGGCTAGATTGGTTGTCAAGTGATATAGACAAAAGGAAATACTTGACTTTTTTGATACTTACTCACCCGTGATTATAATCACTTTGATAAAATTGTTAATTACAATTGCGACATTATATAATTTTGAAATTCATCAAATGGATGTAAAGACCACATTACTAAATGGTAGGTTAAAAGAGGATATATATATATATAGGACAACCCGAAGGGTTCGTCTATCATAATCACAAATAAAAGGTTTGTAAACTAGTTAAGTTTTTGTATGTATTGAAACATGCTCTTAAATAATGGTATCAAAAGTCTGACAAAACGATGTTGTCTAATGGATTTAAGATAAGCGAGTGTGACAAGTATGTATACATAAAACATACACCAAAAGCCTATGTGATTGTATGTCTATATGTAGATGACATGTTGATAATGGTCAATAGTCACGAAATAGTGTAAAATAACAAGATAATGTTAACGAAACATTTTAATATGAAAGATTTGGATGTGACTGATTTAATATTGGGAATTAAGATCTCTAGAATATCGGAAGAAATTATACTTTCCATATCTCTATGAGCGAGTGTTTCAGTCAAATACGCAAAGGGTTCGACGAGGAGTGAAGAATTTGGGGGACTCTTTAGTGGAATTGAAATTTTTAATGCTTACTATTTGAAATTTTAAAATCAAATTTTGAATGAATGAAAAATTACTGTCTAAAATTATTTTTTTTAAAAAAAAGAAAAAATTGGTCAAAAAATTTGTCTAATTCTATCGTTCACCTAGTACTCGGGTGACAGCGAACGACAAAGTCTCTAATTAACAGGTGTCACTGTTGTTTGAGGGAGAGACTAGCGACAGCAAGAGATGCTTCCTTTTATAAAGGTTGTTGAGTTTGGAGCGTGACACTTCACTCACAATCTCTCATATTCTATAAATAGGATCATTTGAACGTCCATTATGCATCACATATTATTTGTATTGAGCATTGTATCAAAAACTCTAAAAAAATCATTCTAAAAAATATCTTCTTGTAGAGGGAAGAAATTCGTTCGAGATCGCTGTGATTTGAAATTCAAGATGTACATGAAGGAACCACAATTAAATCGAGAAATGTATTATTTTTCGAGAATTTTTTTCATGTAAAGACAAGAATAATACAAATTCAAATAAAAGAACTTATGGTACTACAAATAGCACTTCAAATGAGAAAGAACAAAGGTGTAGTAAAATGGCTAGAATATCACTTCGTTTGGTCCAGATTTTCTAACCTATGTGGTAGAAAATGATATAAAGATTTTCGATGAAATGTCTGAGATATATTCTATAATGTAAAATCATACTTGTGAGTTAGTTGATTTACTTTATGAAAATAAGTCTTTATGATGTAAATGGATCGTCAAAAGGAAACTAAATTCGGATGGATCTATTGATAGATATAAGGCTAGATTGGTTGTCAAGTGATATAGACAAAAGGAAATACTCGACTTTTTTGATACCTACTCACCGGTGATTATAATCACTTTGATAAAATTGTTAATTACAATTGCGGCATTATATAATTTTGAAATTCATCAAATGGATGTAAGGACCACATTCCTAAATGGTAGGTTAAAAGAAGATATATATATATATATAGGACAACCCGAAGGGTTCGTCTCTCATAATCACAAATAAAAGGTTTGTAAACTAATTAAGTTTTTGTATGTATTGAAACATGCTCTTAAACAATGGTATCAAAAGTCTGACAAAACGATGTTGTCTAATGGATTTAAGATAAGCGAGTGTGACAAGTGTGTATACATAAAACATACACCAAAAGCCTATGTGATTGTATGTCCATATAGGCGACATGTTGATAATGGTCAATAGTCACGAAATAGTGTTAAATAACAAGATAATGTTAACGAAACATTTTGATATGAAAGATTTGGATGTGACTGATGTAATATTGGGAATTAAGATCTCTAGAATATCGAAAGAAATTATACTTTCCATATCTCACTACATTGAGAATATACTTAAAATGTATAATGCACTTGAGGAAAGTCATGCGAAAACCCGTATGACACGAGTTTACACTTGTTAAAAAACACGGGTAAATGTGTGTCACAACTATAGTGTTCACAGGTTATAGGCAGTCTAATGTGTATTACAAACTGTAATTGACTGAATATTGCATTTGTTGTGAATAAACTTAGTAGATTCACAAGTAATTCAAACTATGATCATTGGAAGGCTTTAACAAGGGTTTTTAGATACTTGAAGTATACATTAATTTATGGATCACACTCACAAAATATCCGCGGTATTGGAAGGTATTGTAGTGCGAATTGGATTTCTGACATGAAAAATTCTAAGTCTAATAGTGGTTATATATTTACCATTGATGGAGTTACTGTATCATGGAAGTCGACAAAGAAAATATGTATAGCTCAATCAACGATGAAATCAAAGTTTATTGCATTAGAAAAAGTTAGAGAAGAAGTAAAATGGCTTCATAACTTTTTGGAAAATATTCCATGTTGACCTAAGTCGATACCTACAATTAGTATATATTGTGATAGTCAATCGGCTATTGAAAGGGTTTAAAGCACCATATATAATGGTAAGTCTAGACATATACATAGTAGACATAATACCAATAAGCAATTGATCTATAATGGTATCATTCCAATAGATTATGTGAAATCAAATGAGAATATCGTGGATCCACTTACGAAAGGTTTACATAAGGATTAAGTACATTACCTATGAAAAAGAATGTTTTAAAGCCTACTATGTAAATTTTTTGTAATGATAACCCTATCTTTTTTATTGGAGATCCCAAAATTTGGTTCAAGGAGATAACGAAGTTATGAAGATTGAATGAAGCATTTGGGAAAAATATTCCTTAACTCATTCATATGATAATTAAAGTGTTTTTTGTAGAATTTTAAAGGATAGAATATGCTTTTAATGATTCATATATCTTGATTAAGTCATGTGTAAAAGGGCATAATAGTTTTAATAGGAGGCCACCCATGTAAGTGTGAGGTGGGGCCACCTCAACAAAAATGGTTCAAGGCTAAAATTTTCTATATACTTATGAAATTCAAGAGTGATTCAAGACCAAAATAAATCAAGTCATGAAAATCATGAACGATTTAAGAAAGACATATGTGTGAATATTATTGTCTTGGTTGAATGATTCAATATATCACGTTCACCAATAAGCAAGTAAATTCGATAGTATTTCACTAATGAACGTTCAAAGTTGGAAGTTACGTTACCTGATACACTATTTTTTGTTCTTTCTTTATAATGTATCCCAGTTTCTCCCTAGTATGAGCATGTTTTAATTCTCATTCACCTGGGAGATTGTTGGAATTTAGTTTAAAAATTGAAAAAATTAATTAAAACTTGAAAAGTGACTTTGTGTCAATTTCGGTCAAATATTCGAATTTGATTCGATAGTCAAATTATAAATATAAATAGACTAACTTATTTTAATCATTGAGTAAATCGTCGTAGTATATTTGGAATCCAAAACCAATTTCGAATGAATGAGAAATTGCGATCTAAAGTTGAAAACAAAAGAGGAAAAATTGATCAGAAAATTTGCCTAACTCCATCACTCGCTTAGCACTTGAGTGATAAGAATGTCGCTTGAGCGACGGTGAGCGACAGTGTCTCTGATGAACAAGTGTCACTGTCGCTCGAGCAAGATGCCGGACATGCTTCAGACAGTAAGGGATGCTTCCCTTCATAAAGGTTTCTGAGTTTGGGGCGTGACACTTTACTCACAACCTCCCATCTTCTATAAATATGACTATTTGAACGTGCATTATGCATCTTATATCATTCACATTGAGCATTATATAAAAAACTCTTGCAAAAAACGCGAAAAATCATTTCAATAAACATCTTCTTGTATAGGGAAGAATTTCGTTCGGGTCACTGTTGCTTGTGATTTGAAGTACTTCTACCACAAGTTGTGTCTTGGGGACAAGTGCCATAATCCGTTAGCATCGTTATGAGGCAATTTTGTTTTAAGGAGAAAGTGTTAATCATTTGCCTCAGATTTCATTATTCATCTTTTCTTTCTTTTTTTGTTTCTATTTCATAAAGTTTAATTACGCTCCTACAAATTAAACTTAAACTAATTCTTTGTCACTCAATTGTATTCCTTTATATAATTAACGAGAAAGAAAGGAGGATGTAGTGGATTTGGACATTTGGTTATGCATTCGGCTTGGGAGAGAATTGGGCTTTCATAAGGGAAGCAGCAGCCTACCATGATAGAACGTGGGCCACGGAAGCCCAACCTTACCAAATCTATATAGGACCAAAAAATATAAGGGGTTTGTCAAAAATTGTGTAAAAGATAATTATCATTTTTATCCGGGAATTTTGAGCGTTACATACCATTGAAATTGTGAATTGAAATCTACTTGGTAGTTACAAAATTCTTGAAAAACACGAGCGATACCAAAAATATAGGACATTAAATTCTCAACAAAATACATTTCAATTTCGACTCTCTCAACTCCCTTATTCTATTCTTTTAGCTTTATAACATATAGAGATTTCTAATATTGTACATTCGACTAACAAATTAATTAAAAAAGAAAAAGATTATTATTTTGTTTCATAGTAATAATAGGATAAAATGTGATTCTCTACAATTTTAGGTAATTAAAGAAGGTTTCTACAAGTGATAAATTTATGGAAAATTCTATGTTAGATACTCTACTAGAAATATAAAGGATGAGATATATATATTTAGGTAATATACCAAAAATGTTACGTCAAATTGTTGTTACGCTAACTTGAGCGTGTTTTGTGGTTAAATGGGAGATGGGTCTGGAAAGCAGCCCGAACAGAACCCTATGACTTGACAACCTCGGTACTAACTATGTTCGATGAATGCCACGTACCAACTTTGTCCCTCCATTTAATTCAATACGTTTCTGCTTTGGCATTTTTCATCCCCAATACTAAATTCTCTGTTTCACTGTCACCTACACAGAACCCTCCTCCTCCTCCTCTCTCTCTCTCTGACAAATCTGACGGAGAAACTGGGTTTCTTTTGATTTGATCATCTGTTTAAAAAAATGAGTACGATACGAGAGCATTTGGGTCAAAATCCGTTTAAAGCGTTGAAGTCAATTTCAGCGGAGAAGAACATTGACTTTCTGAAATCTTTGTTGAAGGTTGCTGTCGTAATCTCTATGATCGCTTCAATTTCCCTGTTTCTGTATTCGGCTTTTCACACAGAGGCTCGACCCGTATGGTTCCGATGCCCCGAATTCGACAACCTGACCCGAACCCAAAACGTTGTCCAAGTCAGTTCTGATTACTCCCCAACAAACATTTCCCACATGGCGTTCGGCATCGGCGGGTCGATCCGAACGTGGAAGGACCGGAAACGCTATTCGGAGCTCTGGTGGAAACCGAATGTGACACGTGGCTATGTTTGGTTAGACAAAAAACCCGACACCAAAACCCTGTGGAATGATAATTCCATTCCTCATCGGATATCCTCCGACTGGACCCGGTTCAAACACTCGTCAGGCTCCGACTCAGCGGTTCGAATAGCCCGTGTGGTTTCGGACCTGTTCCGGGTCGGGTTGCCGAACGTGAGATGGTTCGTTATGGGCGATGATGATACGGTGTTTTTCACTGATAACCTCGTTACGGTTTTAGCAAAGTACGACCACCGTCGGATGTACTACATCGGAAGGAGTTCGGAGAGTGTGGAACAGAACGTAATGCATGCGCACGACATGGCGTTTGGCGGTGGAGGTTTCGCCATTAGTTACCCACTTGCGGTGGAGCTAGTTAGAACAATGGACGGCTGCCTTAATAGGTACCACTACTTCTACGGCTCAGATCAACGGGTGTGGGCCTGTGTTGGCGAGATTGGAATCGGGCTTACAAAAGAACCAGGGTTCCACCAGGTACGTTACACGTGTCAACTTATTGGTTCGTACGCAATTGAAATTAATTAGCGTTAATGCTCTATTAAACTGTTCTGGTGAATAATTTACTGTTAGTGCAACGCTATGTTTTAAACTTGTTGGATAAGTACTGGTTAATGGAATCCGACAAACGTGGGTGGTGGATATAGTGGTTTGCAGCCGTCAGATGCACACCTAGTTAACGGACCTTGTGCCACGTATAGGGAACCGCATATAATATTTCCTTGGTCCATAAGAATTCACCTTTTTCCTGATTTTGTCCTCGAGTATACGTTGAGTTCGTTGATTGGTTGAAGCATCTTAAAATTATTTGTTAAATGTAGGAAAAAGGATGAGGTTTAATTGTAATTAAGATGCAATTAAGCGCAACAAATTAGCTGTTAACTTTTTATATGTGTGCGTGTTAAATACACCCTTGACTATAATGATAATTCCATTTTTAAATATTAGTTTTATTTTTAGTCACGTGATGGACGGCAACCTTGTGACTTCCATCTTTGCTGACTCCGATTACATTCTGTGTGATTAAGAGGTGTAGAACGGGACATTTAGAATGCGACATTTTACTTAGGTTAGGTGAGCCATGGGCCTAACTTTATTTAATTAATCTTAATTCACTACGGAAAGAAAAAAATAGTGAAAAAGTCATGTTGAGCTGGTCCCCTACTGGGAAAGGTGCGATTCCTTCTCAGTCAATTGTGGGATTCGAACTCTCGAGTCGTGTGTTATAATCCTCTGGGTTATAGGTCCACCCTGTTTTTATTGGAAAGGAACCATTTCATTTGGAGTTAACCAGATGTGATTTGCATGGTGTTTCTCAAGATTTGTTGACTCCTTTCTAGATTTTTTGACATACGTTTCTTAATTTCTTCAGATTGATATAAGAGGCGACCCCTATGGTCTTCTTGCAGCACACCCTAGGGCACCAATAGTATCTCTTCATCACCTTGATTATGTAAAGCCTTTGTTTCCAAACCAGACTCAGCTCGAAGCATTAGGAACCCTAATGCAAGCATACCGACTCGATCCAGCCCGAACATTGCAGCAATGCTTCTGCTACCATCGGAAGCACAAATGGTCCGTGTCCATATCTTGGGGCTATACCGTGCAGATATACACTACACTGCTGACGGCGAAGGAGTTGGAAATGCCATTGCGAACGTTCCAAACATGGCGGAGTTGGAGTGATGGACCTTTTGAGTTCAATACCCGTGCAATGAGCGACGATCCATGTAAACAGCCTGTTGTCTTTTTTTTGAGTACGGCCAACGACGATGGGAAGGGTAAGATAGTGACTACTTATAAGAAATTTATGGTTAAGAGAGTGAAGAAGTGTGGCAGGTCACAGCATGCAGCAGCAGCTATTGAAAACATCATAGTATCAGCATCAAAAATGGATCCTAGAGAATGGAACAAGGTTTGTCCCTCTATAATCATAGTATTTCTTTGGCAATTATTTATATCATATTTAGCCTTCGTTTGGACAACAAGGGTTTATGAATGTCAAAAATTGCACATTCATGATTACTACTCATTATTATTCACACATTTTGTGGGACTGCTACTATTCCTCTTTATAAATCATTTATAAATTTGGAAAATGGACTAACGGATATTAATATGTAGGGAACCCGAAGACAGTGCTGTGATATAAATAGAAGTTCGAATCATGGGACAATGAGAATTAACATCAGAAGGTGTAAACAATGGGAGACTGTAACCTTTTGAGGTTAGCTTGTGCAGTTTCTTGATGTTGTACATAATTTATTGAAAGAGGGGGAGTATTTTATCAATATAATAGAAGCATATTTTACATTGAATTTGTTGGATTCTATTATAGTTGAACCTAGAGGAGGCTACTTTTACATGAAATGAGTTGGCCAGGCTATTTTATGAATGTAGAATTGAAAAGATTTTAACTTGTAGGTGTTCTTTTGGAGTGTCAAATGGGCTATGGTTTTCTTCAGAAAGGCACCATCAACCGCTTATTTAATGCTGTCAAAGTAGAAAAAAGGGCATAGCTGGGCCTAGGCTTTATGGCCGTGGGCCAGCCTGCACACCATATTTGACTCTCCACTTTCTAAAAACTCATTTTTAATCACATTTTTTCAATATAATATATTGGTTGTGCTATTTTTATTATTTTATTAGTATGAAATAGTTTTTTAAAGTCAATATTGAATCTATAATAATAAATTAATAATTTTTATATAACTTTTCGCAGTATATCCGTTTCTTCCTCTCTCTATTTATTTATTTTTTTCGGAAATAACGTTTCTACCAGTGGTATTTTGTTTTTCATTTCCGTACAACCTATAATAAGAGAGAACAAATAAGTGTAACATGTGCTACGAATTTGAACCATCTTATGATCACTCAACTCGGTCGTTGAAACTGGGACATTATACATCTTGCAGAAAAAAATGTGTTTTTACACAGGTTCGATAGATGATGTGATGCAACAAATTTATGGATCCTCGGAGTTTTTATGTTCAAATACAACTATATACTTTCTCAAAGGTCGCGCTACTTGCAAAGCAACGTCTCTCGTGTTTCATTGCCAGTTACTGGGTTCATCCTGGTAACAAAGCATCGAATAAGAGATCTAAACACGGCGAGAAAGATAAATATAATAGAAATAGCTCATTACCCATCGGCAAATTTGCAAAGGTATTCCCGTTGGTCATCTCTCAATGGAACATCAGTGAAATCTGATTGCATAGAACAAATGATGGCAATGTTGATCCTTACAAATTCATAGAATAGAATATTTATGTAAATTAGGGGAGTGGCATTTTGCGGGGACAAGATAAATTCACCAATCAACTTTAAGAAAAGGATGCACAAGGGAGAAAGTTTATTTCAACTTTAGCCACAGCCCTTTAATCTACATACTCCAACAGTCCTCCAATAATTGATTAGTTGTATAATAATAAAAGAAGGTAAATGCCAAGTTGCTTGTAACGGTTGCCAAAATCCAGCAAAAAGGGATATAACCTAAGGTTGACTTTGGCAAATGTCTCTTCTTAGAGAAGCAGTTGGTAACCAAATTCAGGTGGTAGATTATTGGTTTCTCCTGGATTTTATCTTGATAGACAATGTCTAAACTGTATTAGCAGGATTCTTATTGATCCATTTACGTTATATGGATGACTCGTCGATGTCGATCTTGGAACATCATAGAACGAACGTAGACCTTAGGTATTTATATATATATTTTTATTTCTTCATTGGTAAATCATGGATTTTTGGATTTTTCAAGTGGCACGACTTCCTCAGAAAATTTAAAGTTATGAATCTAATTCTTGGGTATAAGGGGAAAAACAACATTTTTGAGCTACCAAACAAGATGCTTTGATATATGAATTTTCAGGGAAAAAAATGTATTTATTGAATGTGATCTTTCATTTACATGGCACTAGATTTGCTGAGTGAGGAGATTGCAAATCCCTTTGTGCCTGTGATATTGAACAGCAACGATAACCATAACGCAGCCCACCAAGTTAGGCACAAGTACCACCAAGAATTTAGATTCCACAGTTACTAATACCCTATGAGTAAACACCTCCTAAACAAGAAAGGGTTCTTGTGCTTCAACATACCTGCACCTGTTATAATTGCACCCTTGAACGATGTGTTGCCAGTTGCAAGTGCTCCTTCCAGGTTGGCATTGCTCAAATTTGCCTGCCATTAAAAATGGTCACTTCATAAGCAAGTCAGTAGAATGTATGGTTTTTATCAGATTCTCCAAGCTAAGAGAATCAAAAAATCAGTTACATATCATGAATTAGAAAACTGAGAATTGATGAGTGTGCTTGAGCTAAAACATACTCTTCTTTAGTCATGAGATCTTCCCCCTACCTCTAACCACCTAACAAACTGATTTTACCAGTTCCACACATTACATCCCTCGTCCCCATATCAACTGCTAAGCTCACACCTTCATGCTGCTATTGCTTCACATCCCATATGAATGAATTTATTTGATATCCAATTTTAACTATTTTGTGGAATAATGGAAATAGAGAAATCAAACAGTTCTGAAGATTCATTTTGTAAACAATATAGTCGTCAAAGAAGCAAAGTCTGATTTGTGCTGGAATATTGCTGCCTACCTAAACCGTGAAACAGAATTCATCATGCATCATTTCACACTTCCCAATTTTAAGGAAAGATGCTCAATTCAGTTAGGCCACTTGGCAAACCAATTCTAGAATCATCCTGTATATTTTTGCTTACATTATATTGCTATATATAGAGCTGCACTGTAAAGAATACAAAATAAATTCAATTGATAAATACATATCAGTTTTCTAATATGGTATCAGAGCTTGAAATGGCTAACACCGGCACAGGGAATCAATCTGGTCCAACTGAGTCAAGTGGGTTGCTAGTAGCTCAAGCTGTTACGAATCAGATTCCATCAATTGGAATGAACCTGAATCAAACTCCATCTGTGAAGCTCGACCGCAACAACTACCTGCTATGGAAGAATATGGTAATGCCTATAGTTATAGGACATAACCTTGATAGCTTCCTGTTGGGGACAAGGGAGTGTCCACCAGAATTCCTGGCAACACAAACTGCTGTTGGACAAGGAGAAGCTGTTGAAATGACTCAAAATCCAGAATATAATAGATGGATTTCAACCGACCAACTGCTGATGGGATGGTTATACTCAGCTATGACACCAGAAATTGCCATGAGAGTTATGGGATGTAACGGCTCGAGCAAATTGTGGACTGCAATAGAAGAAAGCTATGGAGTATTGAACAAATCCAGAGTGGTGTTCCTCACTGGAGAGCAGGAAAGGCTATTAGCCATGCTGATCTTGTGACCAAAGTTTTATCAGGATTAGATGAGGAATATACACCTATAGTTGTACAGGTGAATAGCCGTGATGACATATCTTGGCATGAGTTATCTTCTGTATTAATGACATTTGAAAGCAGACTTGAGTAACTAAACAAAGTGAGAAACAACTTTTCATCAATGAATGTTGGCAGTCAAGTGTGCAGTTGGCACAGAGAACTGGTTCAGGAAATGGCAGAAACTTCAGAATTTTCAACAGCAGGTCACAAAACTTCAGAGGCAGAGGCAGAGTTGGAAGGCATCTAATCCAGTTTACCACGCACGGACTAAGCACATTGAACTCGATGTACATTTTGTCAAGGATAAGGTTCTAAAAGGAGAACTTGAAGTTCACTACGTACCATCATCTGATCAAATAGCAGACCTTCTAACAAAGCCCCTAACTCACTCAAGATTCCTCTTTCTAAGGGACATGCTTGGAGTAGTTAAAACACACTCCACCTTGAAGGGGGGTGTTGGAATATTGTTGCCTGCCTAAACAGTGAAACAGAATTCATCATGCAGCATTTCACACTTCCTAATTTTAAGGAAAGATGCTCAATTCAGTTAGGCCACTTGGCAAACCAATTCTAGAATCATCATGTATATTTTTGCTTACATTATACTGCTATATATAGAGCTGCATTGTAAAGAATACAAAATAAATTCAATTGATAAATACATATCAGTTTTCTAATTATTTGAACAATCCTTGTGTTGTTCCTGGTTACAAATTGAAAAGGATGCTGCATTTTTTATTGTATTGTGACCTGATGGACTCAGAGATTGGAATAAGAAAGAAAGATTTCATAGTTGTGTTCAGAATTCTGTTTCTTTCTTTCTTTCTTTCTTTTTTTTTTTTTTAAAGCAAAGCATCAACATAAACTCAGTGAATTTTTATGCTCCACCAAGGTGTTGAGAATTCTGTTAATAGTGCTCAAAATAAATCTTGAAAGTAATATTAGAACTGACATAGCTAAAAAGCAACAGTTATATGTTGCTTTCCAAAGTAATCTGATTTAATGCACAATTATTATCATTATCATCATCATCATCATCATCATTTTTCATTTTTCTTCTTCTTCTTCCTTTTTTTTTTTTTAAATCTGCACGCCAAAAGGTTTGTTTTTTATGATCTTGCTAATATCACAGTATACAAATGACAGGTAATTGCTTGAACATTAAAATGTCTTGCTAACCACAATTAAAAGTATTAATAATGTGATATTAAAAAATAGTCCTAATGTCACCTGGTATTCAGAAATATATACTTGCAATAGAAATTTTTAATGCAGATGCTGATGATCTCGGAGACAAACTATAACCTATCCTATTGACAAGGCTATTGATGTATCATGTAAAGAGCTAGTGATTGTTTCTTTATTCTATGTATGATGATAGCACAAACAACAGGAATATAAATAAATTCAGAAATCAACATAATGAGACTTGTCCACTGTGTCATTAGTACAGCTCTAATAAGTAATAACATTCTAAAGCATCCATCTCAAGACTGATTGGCAATGAGAAGAGGTCACACAAGCTCATAGACTAGTGTGAAAAGTTATAATTTGCCAATGGGGGATAAAGCCTCAATATCTCTTTAATATAGATATCTAATTCGTAGCAAATCAATATGCACACAAGCTTTTGAAACAAGGATTATGTTGAGACAAAAGTCGATTTGTGCTATTGATTCTACTATGAAATTCTAAATTGTGATTTAGAATTTATGGTCACTCAAGGTTTTTTGTTCAGTGACTTGCTTTGCACAATTGTTTTCCACATTGCTTATGCCATAATTGTATAGCAGGAGCGTAAAAACTGTGTCCAGAGGCACATTATTATAACCTTAATGGCTTACAGAAGTACATGAAAATATGTAACCCAAAGAAACTTTTATGGAAATCAATGGGAATTTTAGTACCTTTGTTACGTTGGCCAAGGAGAAATCTGCTCCTCTAAGATCAGCATTAGAAAGATCTGCCCCTAAACATGCAGGGAAAAAATTGTTTAAAGATAAGCATGGTTGTCAACCAAGTTTTGATGAACTTAGAGCACGTTTGGCTAAGCTTAAAGAAAAGTGTTGAAATTCTAGAGTGCCAATGAAATGCATAGCATCGCTTAGACATACTATTATGCAACAGTTAGCTACTGATTCCCATTTTCCAAATGTTCAACTTGAATACAAATTCAGAAGGAAAAAATTGTTCACATAGAATTAATAATCGGTTCAATTGAAAAGTTAATTAACTTATTGGCATGATTATTAATATAATATTTGGATTAACATATGAAAGCACTAAAGTGTTCAAGAAATTAATCATTAATTTGTAAATGAACGCTGCAATAATTTGAAGAATTTGCACAGTTATTTCTTTTTCTTCAGTCCAAAATAAGAAAGAAAAAGAATTGTGTTATCTATCTTTGCCTAGTCCCACTTTCTATGATCCCTTGTTCATAACTGTAGAGTAGTACTCTTTTTCTGTGAGAGTGTAAATAAATATCCATGTTACTGCCAAAATTAATGATTTCTATGCTAAAATTTCAATCTCTTTTCAATAATAATATCGCCAAGCATCTGCTCTAGACAGTCATCCATATCTTGAAAGAATATCTAGAGGCATCAAACAAAATTCAACCATTTGTATCGCTGTGTAAATTTTAAACATAGAGATAAGTACAAATATCCTGAAGCATGATATGATAGTCATTCGTCTATACGTGAGTACGTTCAAAAAACCCCCCATGCTACGAAGCTCAACCCAATTTGGGGTACACGTAAAATGTTTTCCTGAGGTAAAAGGCCACTATATGTTTGACCATAGAGTTTGTTCAATTCAAGAACGCCGATTAAGCCTTAGGTTGCTCTAAGATAAAGATGTTATTCCCTATTCTACAGAAAAGTACTAATCTATTAGCTCCACCGTGAATCCTAATCTTCACAAACCATCATACGCATCGCAACTCGAATATGATCTAAAGAAGTTAATGGATAGAGAAACTGAGTCTACACTTTTAAGTTGGCAGAAGAAGTGGTCACAGTGAACTACCAAACACTTTCACAGCAAAGTTAATCCATTTTCAGACTTCATGCCGGGTTTAATCCGTTTTCAGCCTTCATGCCGGGTTCAGGAGCTTTTTTTTTTTTTTTTTTTTTTAACAATAACGATGTTTACATAATTTTATCACCAATTTTTCCTTCATTTTACCATCATGCTTCATTTCCTACTTAGCTTGACTAGATAATTATTCCTTTCTATTCTTTGCCAAAGACCTAAAATAAGAAGGTGAATAAACCATGCCCAATGCATTTGGAACACGTGTTCCTGTTTATTAACCTATAAGATTCTTGGCAAGTTAAACTGCTCTGCAAAAATGGGAATGTAAATGAATAACCCATATAGGACTATTGCAATTATATTACCTGTTAAATCAGCATCAAAGAAGCTGGCTCCTAATAACTTAGCCCCTTTGAAATTGGCTTGCCTCAGTATTGACTGAATCAGATTTTCCGTACAAACTCAGTGAAATATTAAAAAGTAAACTTATAAAACTACTCAAAAAATGGTTATACATCCAGATATCTAAACAATTGGTAAGCAAAATGTACATGATAATAAGAAATGCATTACCGTTTTGAAATCTTGCTTGATCAAAGCCTTGCCACTAAAATCTTTACCTGTAAGATCTTGTCCCCTGGTCACTTCTGCACCGTATGGTCCTCCACCCTTTCCAAATTTTTTTTTTTCACAAAACATTAATCAGTGTAAATCACAATATTTAAGTTTAAACAAGCAAAACTCACATCAAACTTTGATTACCTTAAATGCAAGAGCAGGATTTGAAGCAAAGACAATTGAAGCAGAAAGGACAGCAAGAATGCTCGCTCTAGAGAATGATTCACACATAGAAGACAAACAATTTTGAATTTGAGGGCCCTGAAAAGAATGCATTGAACATCAAAATCTTGGAAGAAAATTCTTGACATGTTACATTAAATTAAATTCATGTGGGGTGGGGTACCTGCGGAGCACGATGGGTGGAGAGGGAAAGAGAAGAAATTATGGGTTTTGATGGAGATGCTGAATTGTTGAAGGAAATAGTTGTGGGGTTTGGATCTGTTGAGAATTTGGAACACAAACAGGCATTGAGACTCGCCATTGATAAACGGGGAGTCGAGCTCTTTTTGGATAAACCGTACAAATATTGTTATTTCAAATGACGTGTAAATTTCATTTCGAGTACAGGAAATTACCTGTTGAATTTCCTGTACTCACACTTTTTCTTTCATCCCATGATTTTTAAAATGTTATGTCTGACCCACAACTTGAATACGTGTTAACAATTTAAAGAATAGAGTGTCGACAATAAACAATAAAAAATAGTTTATATTGTTATGTAAAAAGAATGTTCTCAAAGTTACGAGTGGTTACGATTTTGTTTTTCAAATGGATGTTACACACTAGCATGAAAAGTTAGACAAATAGTTGCTTTTGTAAAATGTGATATTTATCTCGTCTCTCATATAATGCAGTACGAATAATTATAATTTAATTAACAAGATGATATTCTGAAAGATATTTTATTTTTAAGAAAATATCGTGAAAAAAAGTAAATAGCCTTGTCCATATTCGTTTCAACATGTAAACAAAAACTCTCATCATCTTATTTATACATTTATTTTCCTATTTTATCTATTTTTAATTTCTTAAGTATTATTGAGTTATCCATTTATTTCGATCAACTAGTGTCGAGATCAATATATTATAATATTATATTTGAAGAGATTGTCATAAGAAATGGTATAGAGACGTCCAAAGTAGGGATAAAATATGTTTTCGAAAGAGTTTTATTTTTAAAGATAATTCACTTCTTTTGTATGAACTTTCATAGTTCCTTCTAGTTTTAGTATTTATTTATTCCCTTTCCTTCGTTCATATTTTTAACTATTTTGCTACAATTATTATTGTTACGGCTCATCCTACGAAGCCCTTACTATTGATCACGTGATAGTCAGCTTGGGAATAACATGAAGAAACCTAAAACGTGCACTCCACATCATTTCTCATATTCGACATAATCGAGCCATAAAAAAAAGGAGGTCAAAGCGAGCTAAATATCCCAATCAAAGCGACATATAGACAGTGGCGGACCCAGCACCCGACGAGGGGGGCGGCCGCGCGTGCTGGGATCCGTCGGAATAGTGGAAGGAAGGAAGAAGACGACCGGACAGACGAGGCGACGACTGCGTTCATCTTCATTTGCCATTAATCTGTGTTTTTTTTTCTTTTATTTTTGGTTTTTAAGTTTGGGCTTATGCTGTGGCGTGTAAGCCTTTTTACCTTAAATGACCAGGCCAAAAAGGAAAACATACCTAGCGGCAATGACGGCCGGAGCCAAGGAGGAAGCTTGGAAATTGTATTTTCAGGCGCAGCATGGAGCATTTTGGAAGATGACAGGTGAAACTTTTTTCTTTTTCAATTATGGGCCTCTTCTTTTGGTTGGGCTTTTTTTTTTAAAGATAGGCCCAGTCCACTGGATGCTGCTTTGAATTTAATGTCTATATTTTGTTTAATTGAAACAATTAATTCATTTGCAAAATGAATTAAGATCGCAATTCCATTAATTCATATGCTGTTTTATTTAATTGTTGTTTTTGTGGTCGCACAAATTATAATTCTTAAATGAGACTTTAAATGATTTGAGCATTTTAGGTTAAATTTTGAGTCTTCTGTTGTTCTTGTGCAATTATTAATTTATTTTCAAATTATGGTGGTAGACTAATAGGTAGTGCTGTTTTATGTGATTGAGCGGGCTTTTATGTATGTCTGAAGATTCCATTTTTATGTGATGTCTTCTTATGCTTGGTGCTTTTGGAGCTGTTTGTAGAAAGATAATAATTCGATGTATGGAACTATTTGGAGCTGTGAAAAACGATTTGGATTTTACATAAATCATATTGTTTGAATTACGAATTTTAATTTAGGGTTTATGGTGATTGAGTTGTGATTTCTAATTTGGATTTTGATCCATTTGCCATTTTAATTTATTTAATTAAATATTAATAAACAACCTCGTTCTTACGATTGCTGATTGTCGACGTTAATCAGTCAACGTCCGCCCGGACTGAACTTCAATGCTGAGTCCGCCCCTGCATATAGAGGTCAAACCTCTATATTCGTGGTAAGGCGATGCCATTATTTGTTGTAGCATATTTTCAAAGTGATGATTCTTCATTCTGCAAGGTAACTTCACCTCATTCAAAAGATTTTTCGCACAAGATCTTCTGTACGATTGATTAATTTGACATTTCTACAACGCCTCTCAATTGCAGTCTATTTTTCAAGCTTAAGCTATAGAGTGATCACTTTTCAAAATCATTTAATGCCATCTCAACCTAGGAAGGTAGAAGTGACGCTTATAAGGTTGACGCGTTATCCATTAAGATGAGGCTCCGTGTCATCCATCAACGATAATCGTATATCTTTTCTTATTATAAAAGCTCGCACATAGTGTCATTCATTAGTAATACTAATTTATACTTTGAATACTGACTTGGCTTGGTAATATTTCTCTCTTCAAACCCAATTATAGTACGCATATTTCTCTCTTCAAACCCAATTATAGTACGCATACTTGTAGCTCTTCCTCATTCTCCATTCCACACCCAAATACGCTGTAAGTTCATTGGCTTGATCATTTGAGTGATCACTTTTGACTCCCAGATTGTAAGAGAAGAGGACTTGCACCTAACAATTTGTTCAAATGTGTAGAAGATTGACACATAAAGAAAGTAAAATTGAGACATGTTGGACCATGTTGTACCATCGAAAACCAAGATCAACAATTGATTTCTAGTTACGAACCATTGGTGAAAGAGCATAACCAAAATGTGTATAAATAATGCTATTTAGCTCAATTGGAGTTACAATCACAATTTAAATAGCGTTAATGTAAAATTCAATAAGTAAAATTAAATAAGTAATTTAATTTCACATTTTATGTAGCTTATCATCTAACGTCACTTCAATCGAGCCGTACCAGCAAACAAAGGAAAACCAGTAACTGCAAAACCGGACATATTGTTATTTGTTTTTCAACTACTCCTACAGATGAATAAAATAAGCTACAGATAAGTACACCCACCCAGCTATATACTAAGATATAGAGAGGAAGATATATATAAATTTATATGTTTATATATAAATAGATAGTGAGAGAAAAAGAGGCTACGGAAGCTGAAGAACATCAGAACAAAGGACCTGACTGAAACCCTAGCCCGTACCGGTTCAATCTGTGAAGGTACTTTTACTCTCTCCTTCAAATCTCTCAGCACAAAATCTGAAATAGAAGTTTGAATACTAAACTATAACTGCGAGTTCAACTGTTAACAGTTGGATAATAATCAGCAAGCAATTTTAAGGTGTTTTCATCTAGATCTCCGTTTAATTTGCAATTTCCTTAACTGGGTTTTTTTATTGTTTGTGTAAACTATTTGCGTACGGATCAGGGTTTTCGGATAATGATTAGGGTTTACGGAAAGAGGAAAAACACTGAATTACTACTTTGGCTTTAAGTTAAATAGATATTGTGGTTCAAGAGTTATTTTGGTTGTTTGTTGAACAGACATAGAGATACAATTAATTAGAAATTGTTGTTTAATTTTTTTTCCTTCTTGAAAAGAGAGAATTTTATTGAAGAAAAAAGGCATGGGGAACAGATGGTGGACAGGAAATATGGTGATGAACCCAATTTTATCATCATCATCATCAGCTCCATTTCTTCACCTTGGAAGCACTGCAGAGGATAAAAATGCTGTCTTGAATCCCCTTGGACTGCCTAGAAGAGAGCAAGTATTTATGGATACAAACACCATCAATCCATCAAATAGCATTGGAAGCAATGTCAATCCAAATCTTAACCAAAATTTTGAAGATGGAGAGAACCAAAATTTTGAAGATGGAGAGAGTCGAAAAAGTGTACATGAAGCCGAAGATGAGAAGCCGCCTGGAGATCCCGAGATTTTAAAGCCCGCTATCTCCGGACGTCGGCAAAGAGGCAGACCACCTGGCTCGAAAAACAAGCCCAAGTCTCCAATTGTGATAGCAAAAGAAAGTCCTAATGCTTTACATAGCCATGTGTTGGAAATCAGTAGTGGCAGTGACATTGCAGAAAGCATTGCCACCTATGCACAGCGGCGTCACTGCGGTGTTTCAGTTTTGAGTGGCAATGGAGTTGTAACCAATGTGACCTTACGTCAACCAGCTGCACCGGGAGGGGTGATAGCCCTCCCTGGGAAATTTGAGATACTATCATTATCGGGTGCGTTCTTGCCAACACCATCGCTGTCAGCAACCACTGGACTTGCTGTGTACTTGGCTGGTAGTCAGGGGCAAGTACTGGGTGGCACCGTGGTGGGTGCATTGGAGGCATCAGGACCAGTAATGGTGGTTGCTGCCACATTTACCAATGCAACATATGAAAGGTTGCCTTTAGAAGAGGAGCAGGCTAGTGAAGAAATCCAAGTACAACCCGAATCAAGAATGAACACAGGAAACAGTGGTGCTTCGGGGTCCCAATCTCATTGTTTGCCGACTGATGCCCCGTCTCCTTTTGCAGGTTTATATAATCTACCACCGGATTTTTTGCCCATCAATGGTCAAATGCCGCACAATGGCTTTTGGACGGCTCCTCCACGGCCTCCACCTTCTTATTGAGGCCGGCAGATAGGTGGGGAAGTGAGATGAATTATCAAACCTTGTTAGCATGAATGTTTGATGGGGAGTATCAAATAGGACTCGACACTATTATGGACGAAAAAGAACTTAAGATCTTGTTCATTATAATATCTATTTTGTCCACCCGAAGATTTACAAGTAAAAGACTTAAAAAAGATGGTCCGGGAGTCAGGACTGAGATGTAAAATCAAAGGAATATGTTAAAAGTGTTTAGAACATAACTAATAGTTAAGGGTGGCAAGCTGTACAGAGTAGTGACAAGGTTACCATACTGTATATGGAAGAGGATCAAGTCTGCATGAACCTATCTTGTAAGTTCTTTGAAGGCATAGGAATCGAGAAGGAACAGTTAGGCTTTCTTGAAGATTTTGTATTCCCTGTAAATAATTGCCGGTGTAGATTTTCATCGATCTTCATGTTTTGTGAGGCTACGAATAATCCAACAATGGAAAAGCTGAAATCAGTTTATGGAATAAGGGAACACCTTTGTCAATTGGTATGTAATGCTTTAATTTTACTTTCCTTATTTGAATTATGAAAATTGAATATATTTATGAGGTTTTTGGGAAATATTAGCTTGAAATCTTATGGTGGATGGTTTAGATTTTATGCTAGGTGATTAAGATTTAATGCAGGTTCATCTGCTTTTTCCGGGGATTGATTATTTGAACTGTAATTTGGTTGAGAAGTTAATCATTTAGAGCATGTTTGGTGCGTGAGATTGGATTGCATGATAAACGAATATTTTCACATACATTTGCCCAATTGTGTGAATTTTTTCATTGATTTTGTTCAAACATGCCATTAGACTCCCTTTGATTTCAGTGTGTGCCATTGCCTCCACATCATTGTAATTCTTCGATTATTCCCGAGTATAGTAGCCTTCTTGCAACTTAGTTTTATTTGAAAATTTTCGTCTAATTTGATTTGGAAGCATTGGTTTAAGACCTGGCCCATTCCTCCTAATAATTAAAGTAAATTTGCACTAGTTAGAGTAGTAGTGTAGCATCTGTATATCATATTGGGAGGCCTCTTCCACGACATTTATGGCAATGTTTTAACGATACCGCCTTGGATTTTACGGGCTCTTAACAAAAGCTTTGTCCTTTATTTCTTGCGTATTATGCGAGTTACGACAGATTTAAAGTTTAATTACAGTACACTTTATCAAACTTGTCAACTCAAGACAATGGATAAGTTATCTTCCAATGGTAGGTTAATTTGTGCAAGGAAGTCTTGTCAACTTGACAGTTAACTGTACCCAATCCCAAGTTAGTGGAAATGAATCAAGCCATGATAAAGAAAGATGCTTCTTTTCTTACTCGTAAACAAATACGAGGATGACACCCTATATTGTTTTGGTATAATTAGTCAAACTTTGGTGCCCTAGTGGTTGAATAAGGTCCTTAATTGTCATTGAATTTGGTCTGAGCAATTAAATTTAGTGTACTTGATTGGCCAAACCTTTATTGAAAATGTCATTTTTTTAATTCATATTCATATTTTTTTTGAGTGTTTGATTGATTATTTATTTCATGAAAAATATTTTTCAACTTTTGATCACGTGACTATATTTTCCTCAAAAAAAAAAAAAAAAAAAAAAAATCTTTAAAGGGTGATGGTTTTTATTTTTCAGATAACACTCTCACATCTATCACTTCTTTTTTTATCTATCCAATAATAGAAAATGGATAAGTACAATATTTTTTAAGTTGAAAACTAAATTAATCAAACACATTTAATTATTAATTTTCATACAGATAAGTTATAGGCAATTGAATAGTCTATAATTTATTTTCTTTCAATACAAATTACATATTCGCAATCAAACACATTTTTGGTGTGAAAATGAAACGATGAATAGGAATGGTGCATGTTTGGCCAATTATCTTAAGAATTTCTTTGGACGGAACTTAAAATTATTTTTCTGTCAAAATAATTAGATATTTTTCATATGAAATATGAAAAAAAAAAATGCAACTTACGCATTTAAAAACAAAAGTTTAATTAAAAATTTTAGTCTTTAAACAAATGTGTTTGTAGGGAAAAGAACAATGGCATTATTTATGTTGTATCTAAATTCAAACATAATGTTTTAATGATATATTTACTAAATCGCATATTTTAATTTCGCAATTTATTGCCACGCTTTCGTTAAGAACACTCCGACACTCTTAGCTTTATGTTTGGATCATTAAATAGTATCTAAGAAAATTTATAAATAGAGAAAATATTAGAGATATCCCTAGACTTTATAACAATTAAAGACACCTTAGGGATGGCAAATAAAAAAAAAAAACACTCGTTAAACTCTATACTCGTGGGCCTCGTCCCGAACGGGACTAGGATTCTTGGCCCAATCGGGTACGCAAGGGCATGGGTAGTTTGCCTTGTTACTCACCCCTTTTAAAGTTCGCTTTAAATTTAAGTTCTTTTATCACATAAAAAGAAAATAATCATCACTTTTAAAAGGAACAAGTTTTGAAGAAAAAAAGAAGTAATGATTTTCACCAACTAAAAACATGAAAAACAAAAGTAAATATAAGCAAATAAATAAAAATAAATGGGACGTTTAGGTAGGGGACCCACCCTTCCCGCCTTAACCTGATATGAAGATGAGGAAAGATGACAAATATTCGACAGGACGAGAAACGAAAATCGCTACCCCATTCCGACCTATCACGTTGTCATCCCTAAGATACCTATCACATTTACAAAATTATAGTAATATTTTTATTTTCTAGTTTTGAGTATCTCATGCATTTTCTAAAACCAATTTGAACCTCATATACTTTCACGAATCTCCTAGATGGGCCTCGAGGTCCCTCTCCCTGAGGCAACTTTCTCCCCATTCTTAGGTCAACAAACTCGAAATTATCAATCACACACGCATGCTTATGGGTAGGAATGTTGGACAATATATGCATATAATAACATCATTAGTACACCATTCGATAATATAGGTCATACACCTAGTTGTTTTCGATCTTGTCGTGCCATATAAGGAGATTAGTATGCTCGAGAAATGTTATTTTGAAAGAAAAAAATAAAATTTTGAACACTTAGTTTTGATCTCTTTAATGAAACTAATATTCAAATACTTTGTACACACACAATTTTGAATACACATGCTATTGAAATTTTAAACCTAAAATTTGTTGAGATTTTTGATAGACAATCTTTAAAATTTTATATTGAATTAATGAATTGTATATATTTTGTATAAATAATTTAAATGATAACAAATGCAAACTTGTCAAAAAAAAAAAAAAAAAAATCGCGCATATTTTAATAACGAGCAATGAACGGTACAAAATATGTCGTATATTAATAGTTTCAGCAATGATCATTACCAATTGTAATGACTTTTAACTACATCTTAATGAATGCTGTTAAAGAAGGAGAACGGTGTAAAACACATTATATATTAACACTTTCAGCAACTGTTGTTGCACGTTGTCAAATATAACATTTAATATGCAACGAATGTTACTAAAAAGTGAGGTTTAACAACGCTTTATAAATGTTGAAAAATACGAAATATGTAAATTTTTTGCAACAACCCATGAACGTTGCAAAATGAGACATTAACAACATGCATTTGAAAGATATTTCCAAATCTTAATTATGTTAAGCAATGACAACATACACGTCCTAGAATGTTGCGATAGATTCTTTTAACAATACTTAATTAACGAATGTTATCTTTTGCATGTTACAAAAGACCATTTTTGCTGTAGCGTTATGTTCATTACTTTTTTTTTTTTCGAATTTTGTCTTTAACCTTACATTAATTAGACTATCTTGTCTTTATGATAGTTTCTTTAAAAAAATTTGTTTGTGCGCTTTAAAATGAGAAACTTTTTTTTGTCTCAAATGTAAATTTATTATTTTTTGAAAGATATGATGTCCAAATGCGCATTTTCAATAGACTTTTTGGACAGAAATCATTATTAGAGATGGGATGTGCTAATAATTGGAAATAAGAATGCGTTAAGAATGTTAGTGACATAAACGCTAGAGCGGGCCAAGATTAAGGACACTAAGTGCAATTAAGATGTAGTTTAACTAATGAATACGGTGCGTGTGAATTCATATTTACGCACTAATCTATCTATATATAAAAGCTAGAGAAATATATTTGAATCATAATGTCCTTGCAAATAATTTATCATTCCTAATACGTCCTTAACTAAAAAAAATATAACTCTTGAAACAATTAAAACTTAATAGAATGGGACAAGGTGAACAGTTATTTCAAATTTAATCGATGGGGGAAGAAAGATAGACGCGTAGGAAATAGTGGGGTATTAAAGATGTAGTTCTCGTCTCCACAAGAAGATGAGGAAATAGCTGGTAATTTGGTTAAAGAATTGAGGTTAAAGTTAGAGGATGAGAGTAAATATGGGCTGCTGCTGCATAGAGATGATGAAGGAGAAAAGGCACAGTTTTATTGCTTATAGGGAGGGATTCGAGTTGCTGGAGTTATGGCACACCAGATCAAACCAATCTACTAGAACCTGTTCAGCTCGAGGTAATTCCATGTTTTGGTAGCTTACCCAATTGAATGCTAAATGCCAATTAATTATTGCTGAGATGTTCATTGTACTAACCAAAAAGTAGCATTTTTTTTTTCGATGTAGAAATTGACCCCTGTGCTCTTGAATTGGAGATTATATATAGTTTCATACACACAACAGGGAAATCAAAACCATGGTATTTTTTTGATTTCTTATTCGTTATGAATTAATTATAAATAACCAAATTAAATTATAAGTGGTTCATCCAAGTTTTTGTATCTATGTTGGTGGTGTCGGTTATATGATATATATTAAATTAGATAAGATGTTTGAGTGGTGAAAAGTGTGGAATTTATATGGGAGATTGGTGATTCGAATTACATTCCACACGAATATTAAAACGCATTTATTTGTTAAAATTAAAATCATAATAAGTATCACTTTAAAAAAAATATCATCGACGAACATTTTATACATTTAAACTTTTCCATTTTTTGTCAATTTCTTCTACTTCTTTATGCAAGAAATGTATTGAATGTACGAAAGGACTTTTTTTTTTTTTTTGTTTTTTGTTTTTTGTTTTTTTTTTTGTCAAGCCACTGATGACCACATTGGTATGGATTAATTTAGTTTTTTTTTTTCATTAACACGTTTTTTTTATAAAAATTAATCAACCTTGCGCTTGGTTCAGTCCAATATGTGTCCAGGTTCTATCGGTGCCATTATTTTCCAGCGGACAATCATCACGATGAAGACAACTAAATGATAAAATAATTGACTAATCGACCCAGATAGAGTGCCGATCTCTATAAGCTAGTCTATAATATATTATTATCAATCGAAATATAAATTTTATCTTGTGTAGTCTCTACACAAGTATATAACTTGTATTATCACAAACCTATCAATTGGCCATAATCACTTGCTCTAATATGTGGTGCCTGGTCCTTTGAAAATATGCAAGTGAACGGAATTGTGAACAAGTAATAAAGTAGTAAATAGAGTGTCGAACTCACGAGGACTACATGTTTAATCGAGTTAAAATTAATTACAACCTTCATATAATAGTAAATAGATTTTGATTTTTTTTCTATACTAATACTTAAATTATCAGTTAAACTAATGAAAGTAAATAAATATATTTTTCAAATGTGTGAGATGCGTTGCTAAGATGTCGAATCCTCTTATTATTCTATTTTTGGTGTAACGATTAAAATGACAATTTGAAATCATTCATATTGGTCAATATTCCTAATTTAATTGAAAGTCTCTATCGATAGCGATCAAATATATTCTCCTCGTGTGACCCTTCTATCTCTCGATGAAAGATTCAAACATGATAAATGCATTAACAAATAGTAAAACGCATATTGAAACTATATAAAGTATAGATGTATATATCTATCATCTATCGAACCTTATAATGTTGATTATATTGTGCTTAAACCATATTGTCTATCTCGATAACGATAAAATTCACTAACAATTCAATTGGTGATCAAGCAATTGAAAATAACGATAAAAATAATAATAAACATTCACAAATCAAATCAAATTAAAGTCAAAATAATTAATTAAAAACTAAAAATATTCATCTCATTCTAACAATGTATAAAATCAGTCTAACATATCGAAATTACAAACAATCATATTTAAGTGAAAAGACATAATCTAGATTTTTGATTAATTGAGAAGATGAAGATGAATCTTGAAATCTTGAATATATTTAATGGTTTCTTGATGAATCTTCACTTGATTGAATTTTTGCAAGTCCCCTTCAATTATCTCACAAAAATTATGAATTCTCCTTATTTGATGATAATAATTGAGGAGTATGAGATGTATATGAGATGTCTCTAATATGTATTCTACTGTTAGGTATTTGTGGGAGTCAAAAATTGGTTGAAAAACACCTCCAAATTGACTTCCAATCGAATAAGGAAAGTTGTCTTCGCACTCGGATTTTTTGTCTCTGTACAGCTGTCTATATTTTGACCATAACTTTATCTCCTAATATTCGATTGAAGCGATTCAAAATGCGTTGGAAAGATAACTCCAAATAATACAACTTTACTAGTAATACAACTTTCCCTATTCGGACGTTTACTATACTAAAAATTGGTCTCAATTTTCGACTAAAAATCTTGAATATAACGTGTGCGATTGAAAATTGATTTTGATAATATTTTGATCATATTCCATTCGTTTTTGAGTTCTAATTCCATCCAATTGTCTGCTAACAATTTTCAAAGTATCTTATGGTCCGAATCAACTATTGAATTTGCAATTTGGTTATCAAACTTTGGATTTTGTCATTTTTCACAATTTTTCGCTTCTTTTTTTTAATTCCTTGTTCAACTATTGAGGTTTACCTATATAACATAAATTACAATAATTTATGATATATTTTGTCAGAAAAACTATCAAATATCGTTATTTTAGATCTTGAAAAAGTGTATAAAATACACTTATTAGTGCATAATTAACTCAAAATAGTTAAACATTAATTATCAATAAACAAAATAAAATGTTCTAAATTTACATTCATATCCTAACACTATTGAGCACTAAACCCAGCCAACGGTTAGAACAAAATCTAAAGTTTAAAGAATAAATTTTTTTATAAGCTTAAAAGGGTCAGTAGTCCTATGGGTCATCCTTCCTACTTCCTATAGGCACGTTTCAATTTGGTCAATAGAAAATGAGTACTGCTATTTGTACAGAATGGTGACATGAAAGAGAGAAAGAAAAGAAAAAAACAGAGGAGAGAAAAAAAGAAAAATAGAGAAGCAAAAAATAAAGAAGTCAATGTTTTTTTGTATATAACTATTTATTTTATATAATGATGATGTGTCGAAATGTAAGTGAGAAAGTTATTTAATTGATGAGATTTTGATCTAATTGAATCTCATCACATCATCTATTGGCAAACCATATGTAAATTACAACATTTTAAAAATCTACTCGAAAAAGAAAGAAAGTCAAGGGTAAAATGGTCGAAACAATATCAAATTGGGCATCAAATTAAATAAATAAAAACACACATAATCTATAAAATATTATTACAACATTAGATTTTTTTTTTTTTTTAAATTTTAGTTTACTAATTAAAAGTAAATATAAATTCATGTTTGTTAATTAATTTATTAGGGACCTGCTATATGTACCCGCGGGGTTGACACCCCCCCCCCCGGTACAACAAGAATATTCTAATTTATTATCCTAATTTAATATGTTCAAAATAATATGTTTTATGATTATAGCTTGTTGGGACTATGATTTATTAATAAAAATAATAAAGTAAACTATAAAATATTTATAATTGAGAATTGATTCCCATATCCCACACTTGAAGAAGAGTGAATCAATGGAAAAAGAATCTCTTATAAAAAGAGCATTACCGAAATTAAAATTTCGGGCTTGCCAAATGTATATGCAAGGTGAGGCCATGAAAATAAATACTAGAAAAATTTTGTAAAAAAAAATAAATCCAATTAATCGGAAAAAACCAGATCCAATTTTTCAGTTTGCAATTGAATCGGCTGGTTTAATGATTTTTAAAATGGTTTTTTTTATTTTCCGGTTAATGTAATATGATCGTACCAGACTTGAGATTGGTTCAACCGATTTTTCGATTGAATTGATCAATCCAATTTTTATAACATTGGTAAATTGTTATGTGCATCTAATATAACCCAATTAATTATTATATTCAACATCATCATTATGTACATTATTTTGTAAATCATTACGTACAAACAACATTATTCTCATCCAATTTTAAGATTTGTTTCACACTGATCATAAAACTTTAATTTACATTATGCGACTAACTATAAAATTTGTTGCTCACTATTTTAGTCTATTTGTAACTAATCATCTATTCGGATTAACATCCATTCCAAAAAATTCAAAGGAATCCTCGTATAGTTGTTTGCAGGAATGACGATGGAATGTAGCATGACTGAAACGATCGTTAACAACCTTGTCTTGCCAGGGATTTTTGAGAGGTGAGATGAGAATTCAAAAAAAAAAAAAAAAATTCTCCATTTATAGCATCATTTTAATTATTTATTTATTTTAAATATTGTTTTTTTATTTATGAAATACGATTTAAATTAAAAATATTAAAAAGTAAAAAAATAAAAATAGAGAATTCGAGTTTGGAAAATTCGGAGCGGGACAATGTTGGATGAGGCGAAGGATTTCGTGATCCTTATTGACACGTCAAATTTAACATTGATTTCTGAAATAGAAACTAATGTAATGATCATTGTGGACAAAACTTAAACCTCAACGAATAAGTTGAAATAATAAGTTTAGTGAAAATTGTGAAACGGTACTTAAAGTAAGATGACTAATTTTGAATAAATTAAAGTTGAGTGACCAAGTTTCAACCTATAAGTTCATGACCAGTTGAGTTTTTTTTACCCTTGATAAAAAGTTGAAGTCGAGTATGAGCCAAAATAAAGCTTGTTAGATGTTACTATCAATGTTTTAAAAGGCGTAATGAGTGACGATGCGTGAATGTCAAGCTATAAGATAGGCGAGCTTAGGCGAGGCTTAAGTGTAAAAAAAGGTAAAAAGATGTTTTCTTATTTTAATATTTTTTTTTAATTTTTAATCATTTAAGAATTAAAAATAATACTTACTAAACATTTAAAATAAATTTATAGGAACTTTATACATGTTTTCAAAATTTTCAACAAAAAAGATAAGTTTCAAATTTTAATACAAAATAGTAAATAAATAGTATATGAACTTAAATCTTATCTAACTCTTTATCGGACTCCTTCCATATCCTCATTTTCATCTAATTCGTCATCTGCATCTTCTTATACAAAATCCTCTTCGTCAGGCTCTCTTATTTCATTCTGAGCATTTTTAGTACCTCTCGAAGGTTGTAAGATATCATTTTCCACTCCATCATACTCTTCATCATCACAGTCATCTACAATTCAAGATTGTGCATTAGATGCATCACTTGCTAATAGAGTCTCTATTTTGCACTTCCTCCTCTTCTTGTTTGCCAACCTTGGATCAAATTGGACATAGACAAGATTGTTCATCCTGATAGTGTCAAGTCTATTCCGTTTCTTTGTGTGTATCTACCAAGAAAAAAAAGCACATTTAATGGAGCAAAGCATATTCAAGTAATTATTCATCACTCATTAGTAAGTAAAACGTAACAACCTAATTAATAATTTAATACTTACCCCCTTCAAAAGAACTCCAATTTCTTTCACAACCGAATGAACTAGTAGTCAGACCAAGTATTCTTTTTGCCATGGTCTACAAATTGGGTGTTTCATTCCCATAAAAAATCCCAACAACTCACTAATAAATATAAATGAAAGAGACAAACATGCTATTTAATATATATATACATAATCATATATAAAATATAATAAATTATTGATACGAGAGAAAGAGTAATATGTTAATATATCCAGATTGTAATTTTCATCATTGTTCTCACATGCACTTATTGCAAGCTTCCTTCCAAATGAACCTTCCTTTTGGACATATCTTTGCAATTCAATATTTATCACGTGATGTTGCATTTGATCATTAGGAAAGAATTTCTCAACACAAGCAATCAAATTATTTATCATGAATGAATCATCTCTGATACATGGATTCTTGAAGAAATAGAATGGATTCAAAGAATAAGCCGTTGTATGAAGTGGACCATCAAGGTGATCCTTACTTTTAGCATCAATAATGTCCAAGATTGGCCTATAATCACACTCCCTCTTCAATGTCTTTGCAATGTCATCATTTGTCTTTAGTAGCTCTCCATAAACAAAGCACATCGAAGGCTTTTCTTCTCCATCAACAAGTCTAAGAACTTTCACCAGCGGAGTGAATACCTTCAAACACAAGTCATTCCTTCCATAGAAGCATCATTGACACTGACAGACCTTGCAAATTGATCCATAGGTCCCACATTAATAGGCATTTTCCTAGTCTCTTTTTCAATAATAGCAATCTCATCTTTTTCTTCCTCATCTATTGTATGCAAAGATATATTCACTTCTTCATTCAACTTAGCATCATTCAATAACTTCTCTATTTTTTTAGACTTGGTCCCTTGAATCACATCAACACACTTAACTTTTTGTTCTTCACTTGCTTTAGGACATGATGCCACACCTCTTCACTTGATTCCCGCTACGTGAAGTTTATGCCTAGATATTCCTCCCCTAGTAACTTTATCACATAATATGCATTTCACATTATTAAAATTGTTTGGATCTACCAAAATCGCGATTTTCCATCCGACATCTCTGGAATCTCTTTTGAGTTGACTAGCATTGAATTTAGATACGACTGAAGAATCACCTTCTCCCATTGGTTCTAAAAAAATAGAAACAATATAAAATTTATAACATTGGGGTTCAGTGTACTAAAATAAAATAAGATTAAGATGCACACAAAATTACAAATTCTGTAAACATGAAATACCTCAAATTTTTCCATTTCCCTTGTTTCTTTAGTGCAAAAAGAACATAATAAGGGAAGAGTATTATTATATTGGTCAAATTCAAAGATGCCAAATTCATGAATGAATATTATAATGATCACAAATACAAATACAATACTATATTTGCATTTATCCACCTACCAACCCATTTTATACATAAAAAATTGGTAAAATTGATACTGTATACTAGAGAAAACCCTACCGTTGACCCAATGCATTGACTCATTACTCATTAGCCACTCTTTTAGACTTTTAATATAGAGATGCCCAGGTTTGTCTCTTTCAATTTTAGCACTTGTATAGAAATCCTATAGGCAGGACTTGGGTACTATGGACTCACTGTCAAAAAGGAAAAACCCCAAGTTTATATATTTTCTTTTGCATATTGAGTGCGTCCAACTTATCCTGGAAAGTGCTGAAGATGAGCAGTTGGAAGAGAAAGTGCCGACTGCCGAGATGTTGCAGATTGGAGGAGAGAAATTTTTGGGTCTAAGTGGTTGTTTTAAATTAGGGCAAACCGAAGAAATTAGCCTTTAATAATTTTTAACTTCAAATAATTGTACAAAATTAAAAAAATTTAAAAAAGGATGAAGACGTGCATTATCGGTCAACGATAATCGTTAACCGCTAAATAAGATGCCAGGTCACTTGGCTTGACGTTTTGACCTCGCATTACGCTAAGGCAACGCATTTTTTAGAACGTTGTTACTGTGAATTTGATATAGTCGACCAAAATAAAAAAAAAAAACAAAACATATTTACATGTTAAAATGAACAATCATGCCACTTGTACAATTTAATTTGACAATATTAATTGATAATTCACCTTACAATATCACATTCATTCATTTTAAAAATTATTTTTAAAATCAATTTTCTAACCTTCACAACACAAAAATTGTCAAATCATACAAAAACGTAAACTTCCTTTCCATGTCCGGTAACTATAAAAATACAAAAAATCTTTAGGGTTTTGTTTCTGGCAGACCAGACCAACACTTTACTTTCACTCTCGCGCGGGCTTGGCTTGGCTTTATACAGTCTCCTCCTTCAACAGGTAAACCTCCTTTCCAAGTCCGATAAATCGTTATTGGATTCTTTCTGACATATAATTCAAGCCGAAAATCCTTCCTAGTTTGAACAAATTTCACTGAGTTAAATCGATTTTCCGGTTTATCATATTTATTAATTACCCTACCCGAGAGTTTCTTTGGAAATTTATTGGTGGTCTAGGTTGATATTTGATTTTTTTTATTTGTTGCTAGTGATTTTTATAGGGAGAGTTGTGGACAGAGCAATGGCTGCTGCTTGGGAAATCACAGCAGCAGAGTTCTTACAAGTACGATTTTTTGCTATCTCCTAATATTATTTGTTTTAAGCCTGGAATTTTGAGTGAATTATAAAAAAATGATCACTGAATGTGGTTTTATTTTGGTAACTACAGGGTTCTCAAAGGCAAAAACTGTTTCTTCCTAGATTTTCTTCAAGGCAGACGAACAGATTGCTTTGGGGTAACTTGCAAAGACAGAGTCCTGCAAAAATTTCTTATAGAGCTGGTCTTCCAGTCCTGGTGAAGGCAGTTGTCTCAAGGGATGCAAGCAGTTCAGTTAGTGAGATACCAGCCAAGGTTAAGAGGGATGCTGCAAAGGTTCTACATTTATATCGTATTCCGTTTATTCAGGAAAGTGCAACTGCTGAACTTCTCAAATTGGTTCAGACCAAAGTCTCAAACCAAATAATTGGCTTGAAAACTGAACAGTGCTTCAATATTGGTGTAGATGGAGATCTTTCAGATGAGAAGCTTCTAGTGCTTAAGTGGCTTTTGGGAGAAACTTATGAACCGGACAATCTGGGGGTTGAAAGTTTTCTTGACAAGGAGATGAAAGAAAGCTTGAATACCATTGTAGTAGAAGTTGGTCCCCGTTTATCTTTCACCACCGCCTGGTCTACCAATGCTGTCTCAATTTGCCGAGCATGTGGGTTGACTGAAATAAATAGATTGGAACGGTCAAGGAGGTACTTGTTGTATGTTAATGCTGGTAGTGCATCATTGTTAGACAGTCAGATTAGCGAGTTTGCTGCCCTGGTGCATGATAGGATGACTGAGTGCATCTATACTCAGAAGCTCACATCTTTTGAGACAAGTGTAGTCCCGGAGGAGGTCCAGTATATACAGGTTATGGAGAGGGGCAGGAAGGCATTGGAGGAAATAAATGATGAAATGGGTTTAGCCTTCGATGAACAAGATTTGCAATACTACACTAAGCTTTTCAGGGATGACATCAAGCGGAATCCTACAAATGTCGAGTTATTTGATATTGCACAGTCCAATAGTGAGCACAGCAGGCACTGGTTTTTTACGGGGAAGATTGTTATAGATGGTGAGCCGGTAAATAGGACTCTCATGCAAATTGTCAAAAGCACTTTGCAAGCAAACCCAAACAATTCTGTTATTGGCTTTAAGGACAACTCCAGTGCAATTAGAGGGTTTCTTGTGAATCAATTGCGACCTATTCAACCTGGTTCAACATGCCCATTGGAGATGAGTCCTTGTGAACTCGATATATTGTTTACTGCTGAGACCCACAATTTCCCATGTGCAGTGGCTCCATTTCCTGGTGCAGAGACAGGTGCTGGTGGCCGGATTAGGGACACGCATGCTACTGGCAGGGGTTCATTTGTTGTCGCATCTACAGCTGGTTACTGTGTTGGAAATCTTAATATTGAAGGTTCATATGCTCCATGGGAGGATCCATCATTCACATACCCGACAAACTTGGCTCCCCCACTGCAGATTCTCATTGACGCTAGCAATGGTGCATCAGACTATGGCAACAAATTTGGAGAGCCTTTAGTTCAGGGTTACACAAGGACTTTTGGAATGAGACTTCCAAATGGGGAAAGACGGGAATGGTTGAAACCAATCATGTTCAGTGCAGGTATTGGTCAGATTGATCACACACACATATCAAAGGGAGATCCTGAAATTGGAATGTTAGTTGTAAAGATTGGAGGCCCAGCATATCGAATTGGAATGGGTGGTGGTGCTGCATCAAGCATGGTTAGTGGCCAAAATGATGCTGAGCTTGATTTTAATGCAGTACAGCGTGGTGATGCGGAGATGGCACAAAAATTGTATCGAGTTGTTCGCGCTTGTGTCGAAATGGGGGAGAACAATCCTATCATTAGCATTCATGATCAGGGTGCTGGTGGAAACTGCAATGTTGTCAAGGAAATAATATACCCGAAGGGTGCTACTATTGATATAAGGGCAATTGTAGTTGGTGATCACACAATGTCTGTCTTGGAGATATGGGGTGCTGAGTACCAGGAGCAAGATGCTATTTTGGTAAAACCTGAAAGCCGCAGCCTGTTGCAGTCAATTTGTGAAAGAGAGAGAGTCTCAATGGCTGTTATTGGATCAATTAGTGGAGAAGGACGGATTGTTTTAATTGATAGTTTAGCTATAGAAAGATGCAGCTCAAGTGGACAACCTTTGCCACCACCTGCTGTGGATCTTGAGCTTGAAAAGGTACTTGGAGACATGCCTCAGAAAACATTTGAATTCCATCGCACAGTTAATGCTAGAGAACCACTTGATATTGCCCCTGGGATTACTGTTATGGATTCTTTGAAAAGAGTTCTGAGACTTCCTTCTGTTGCATCTAAAAGGTTCTTAACTACGAAAGTCGATAGATGTGTAACAGGTCTGGTGGCACAGCAGCAAACAGTGGGTCCCTTGCAAATTACGCTTTCGGATGTTGCTGTTATTGCTCAAAGTTATACTCACTTCACTGGAGGTGCATGCTCAATTGGGGAGCAGCCTATCAAAGGCCTTCTGGACCCAGAAGCTATGGCACGGTTAGCTGTAGGAGAAGCTCTCACTAATCTTGTCTGGGCTAGGGTCACTTCTCTTTCTGACGTCAAGGCTAGTGGGAATTGGATGTATGCTGCCAAACTGGATGGGGAAGGAGCTGCCATGTATGATGCTGCCATAGCTCTTAAAGAAGCTATGGTTGAACTTGGCATTGCTATTGATGGGGGAAAGGATAGTCTTTCCATGGCTGCACATTCGTCTGGGGAAGTTGTCAAGGCTCCTGGAAATCTGGTAATTAGTACCTATGTCACTTGTCCTGATATAACTAAAACCGTGACACCAGATTTGAAGCTCGGAGATGATGGCATTCTCCTTCACATTGATTTAGCCAAAGGGAAGCGACGCTTGGGTGGATCTGCTCTCACTCAGGTGTTTGATCAAGTTGGGGATGAGTGTCCTGACCTTGATGATGTTTCTTACCTTAAACAAGTTTTCAATGGGGTTCAAAATCTTATTGAAGAGGAGCTGATATCAGCTGGTCATGATATTAGTGATGGAGGATTGATTGTCAGTATCTTGGAGATGGCATTTGCAGGGAACTGCGGTATTCACTTGAACTTGACTTCACAAGAGAGTTACAGCATTTTCCAAACTCTCTTTGCAGAGGAGCTTGGCGTTGTCCTTGAGATCAGCAAAAATAATATAGATTTGGTAATGACAAAGCTTTTGGATTTTGGAATTTCTGCTGAGATTATTGGTGAAGTTGCTGCCTCCCCAATGGTTGAATTAAAGGTCGATGGTGTCACTCATTTGAAGGAGGAAACATCTCAACTCAGGGATATGTGGGAAGAAACCAGCTTTCATCTGGAGAAATTACAAAGATTGGCATCTTGTGTTGCACTTGAAAAAGAAGGTTTGAGTAGTCGCCATTCGCCTTCATGGGAGTTGTCTTTCATTCCAACCTATACAGATGAGAAATATATGACAGCCATTTCAAAACCGAAGGTAGCAGTCATTCGTGAGGAAGGCAGCAATGGAGATAGAGAAATGGCTGCTGCTTTTCATGCTGCTGGTTTTGAAACTTGGGATATAGCAATGTCTGACCTTCTTAGTGGAGGAATCTTATTGCATGAATTCCGTGGAATTGTCTTTGTTGGAGGATTTAGCTACGCTGATGTTCTTGATTCTGCGAAGGGTTGGGCAGCTTCAATACGGTTTAATAAACCTCTTTTGAGTCAATTTCAAGAATTTTATGAACGCCCAGACACTTTCAGTTTAGGGGTTTGCAATGGTTGTCAGCTGATGGCTCTTTTGGGGTGGGTTCCAGGCCCCGAAGTTGGAGGTGTCCTTGGGGACAATGGGGATCCATCACAACCAAGGTTCATACACAATGAATCCGGACGGTTTGAGTGCCGCTTCACAAGTGTGAAAATAGAAAATTCACCAGCTATAATGTTCAAAGGAATGGAAGGTAGCACATTGGGTGTGTGGGCTGCCCATGGTGAGGGAAGAGCTTATTTTCCCGATGATGGTGTTTTCGATAGTGTTCTAAAATCAAATTTGGCCCCTGTGAAATATTGTGATGATGATGGGAATCTGACAGAAGTCTATCCTTTCAATCTTAATGGTTCTCCTTTAGGTGTGGCAGCAATTTGTTCTCCAGACGGCAGACATCTTGCCATGATGCCTCATCCAGAGCGTTGCTTCTTGATGTGGCAGTATCCTTGGTATCCCAAGAACTGGAATGTGGACAAGAAAGGCCCTAGCCCCTGGTTGCGAATGTTCCAAAATGCTCGGGAGTGGTGTTCATGAGGTTAGTCCTTACCATCGACTATATGCATATAACATTCTGTTTTATCTGAATTGAATAATTATTATTCTGTTTTTTATTTACAGAGGCTTGATGACTTGGGCGGCATTATGTTGCCAGCTCTTGATATAGCCCCATAAATGTTTCAGACATGTGGATTCAACATTTCAATGTGAGATACATTTTGAAATGGCATGTAACTTGAAGGTGAGGCAGCCAGTTTCTAATATCAGGAAAAATGGAGTCTGACTTGAATAGCAGCAGAGAAATTTCTCTTTTATACTTAATAATTTGTGTTTTTCATCTTTTTATTTATTTTGTAGCACATTGCACTATGCATCCGAAAATGTTGATAATATCTGTCTTTTTACGGAGTTATTTTGTGATTTTTTCCTTGTGATGAGGTGAATGACTTTTCTCGTTATATTGCAAATCTATGCATTTTACTGGTTTTTTTTATTATGAATTATTAGAACATGTTTTAAGTTACTTCTCAATGTTTTGATTGTTAATACAATGCATGTAATGTGATGGGATAAGGAGATCTTTCCCTCCCTCTGTTAGTTTTAAGATGGATGTTTGAAAGTACTAGAATGAATAAACCAAGAAACCAAAAAATGAAGGTGGCATCTCGTTGACAATAAATTAAAGGACAACTAAGATTGTTGGGACGTATATTTAGAAGCTCTTATTAATGAGCAATGCAATTCTCTAATGAAGCTGTTCAAAATAGGGAGGGGTGGATCAAAATTGATGACGTGATGCAGTTGCAAAAGATATAATTTCATGAGCTCTTTTAATGGATATAGTTCTAGATCCAACGTGGTAAAAAAGAAGAATTTATGCAATTGATATGAAGTTGCTTAAGGACAAAGACCAACTTATTGCTGTACTTTCTTTGCTTGTAAAACCGGGACTTGATATTGTGAAGAATGTCTTTCCTACTTGCCACTTGAATTTCTTGATGTTTGGTTCCAAATTTGTTACTCTTTCCGATGTTTATAATTAGACCAAGTTATGTTACCTGAGCCAAAGATGCAGTTGTTCTGCAATGTTACTTTTTTCTATTCCTTTGCCATAGAATTCAACAAGCCGTATTCTACGGGTGCGTCTATTTCTGGACTGGCAATTTTAGATGCTAAAAATTGAAGTCCTGATTTGAAGTCTGAATTAGGATGATGAGCTAAAACTTCGGAGTTACACAGGACGAGGAGGAAAAACATCATAATATGCATAGATATAATAAGCAGACAAGGAGTGGCGTCACGCCAAAGAAGAAACTAAAATGAAACGACAATGCAACTTAATATTTCCGTGTGCAAAAATCTGTGCCTGCTAGGAGAAAAGCACAATTAATTCAGTTTCAGAGTCATCTGGAATTTAGGATGCTGCACATCCATTGAGAATGAAGATAAATATCTTTGCTTAGTTCTTCATAGGATCTGTCAAAGACACTGGAACCGGAGTATGCTTGGAGAATCCCATCCTCAAATACATTTCCCTGGGGAAACTGTATGTTCATTTGGCTAGAGCAAGCTTGATTTGCTGATAAATTTCCTTGTTGTAGACTTTGTTGATTAGTATGATCGCACATTATATCATACCTAGGGGAAAATTGTAAAACATCATTTGGGATATAAGTTTCTTGAGATGTCCCATAACTAGGTGTATAAACTCCAAGATTAGCCATTTGATTTCCAATTATTTCTATCTCCTCCTCGAGGTTGGCCACCTGCATGGTAAGTTTTACTGATGAAATCCATGATTTTATTGCAATATAATGAGTTCTAGAGAGAAGTGAAATGACGAACCAATTTCTCGAGTGCAAGAATATGTGAAACACAACCGTAAATAGGGTCCTGCATTCGTGCCAGTGCTTCATAGGATAAAGTTATGGTAGCATCACTTCGATTCTGTACAGGGAGGTGCAGCAATAGTTTAGAGACGTTGCTTGCACCAAAAACCTTGTGAACAGCAGCAAAGTGACTTGCTGCATGGTTGTAAGAGAAGTAAGGTGCAAAGACGCATTCGCTTGTGCACCTTCTTCTCAGGAACTTGCATGCTCCACATGAAGAACCTAGTCCTGTCATTGGATAACCTTAGTTTTCACAAATCCTGAACCTTGTACGAATTTGTTTAGTGAAGTAACAAGTAAAGATCTAAGCTTTATAATCATCATTGAGAAAAAGGGCCGGGAGTCCTTTTCATTAGGGGTAAGGGACATTCTCACTTTTAAGTTAAAAGTAAATTCTTTTAGGTCTCCTTTGTGGCCAACAGTTTTTCATGCACGACTTAGGTAAACTTTCCTTCTCTGTCTTTAAATAGCTTTATCCATTGCAACTGACCCAATCATTATTTTTATTTCAATATGTTAGGCTCAAAAAAATTAGTGATATATTGTTGCTGATTAGTAGTCTACGAGTCAATGTTAATGTTGTAGCATAGGTGAGTATAGTAGCCTCTTTTGCTCTTTATTTAGCAATGATGAACGAGTTCATCATGCTTTCTTGAAATAATTATGGGAAAAACCACTTGTACAGGGTATATTCTACCAGAATGTTGGCAGTGTTCCTTTTTTTTTTTTTCATTTTTCTTTATTGCCAACTGCCAATGAAATGTTGACAACTGCGCACCTGTAAACAGCCCGTTAAACTTTCTTGTACGTGTAGAATAGGCATGACTTTTCAACAGTTATATTCAGTGTGTGGTACAAAACCTTTGAGAGTGAAAGCACTCCTAATCAGAAAATTAATTAGATTAACAAAATATCACTTCATTAGTCTATTTCTCTCTAAACTTTCCGGCATATTAGAGGTTTAAGTCGAGCGGGAATTAGGCTGTAGGGTGGTGGCTTTGTACTATAACTTATATGAACTGGCTTGTTTATCTGTGGAAGTTAGTCACTCTCCCTGTTCTCCGGCATATAAGAGTCAATTTTATATTTTGAAGTAATCCGGTCGGTGGATATTCAAGGACTATCTTGTGGTGAAACTTTGGCGATTCTTTGTAGTCTCTTGCGGTGTACATTGAAATCATGGTATTTTTCTCTTGCTGTTACTAATTCAGATTTGCTCTTTGCAATTAGAAAGTATTGTTGCACGTTTTTTTAGTCTATTTGAAGTGACAGCTTAAGTTTATAATATTATTTGTGTTTCTCCTGTGCTTTGTAGGGATATATAGAGAGTAGGTTGCATGACTCAATACTTCAATTTGTCTGGACATATTCATTCTCCATTATCAATTTATATTTTTAGTTCCAATCTCATTCTGAGTTTGGCTGTTTGCCACTAAATAAGGGGCTGGCCGACGTATTTTAGTGCCGTCTTTACATTTAAAAAATCCTTAAAACAGCTTCATCCAATTCTCTAAATACAAGTAGGATAGAGAGCTTAACATTAGCCATCAGAAAACAGGTTCAAGTGCTCAAACTATTATATTTTTAGCTACCTTTCGGTTTCAAAGCTCTAGAAACAACAAAGGGTATATATCTATTTGATTAAATGCCTAATTCCGTACTACAAAGAGCAATAGCAAAACATAAAAATGAATACGATCGTTCATTTTCAAAGTAAGAGCTATGTTCACTTGTTGCAGGATTTCACCATCACGAAGATGATGTAGAGAGTTACAACATGCTTAAAAATCAAGTCCCTCTCTCTCTCTCTCTGCACATAAATTAGGGTCACCCTCAACATCCTTATCACGAGGAGAAAATATTAGGCCGATCTCCACTTGATAAAAAGAAAATACTATGAAGCTCCACATGTTCGACAAGAGGACTAAATTTTGGTTGAGGTAAAATTCCAACTTTCCATCTTGTCAAAGTGATAACGATTTTTTATTTTTTATTTTTTGACGAGAATACATGCATGAAAGAGCAATATTTGTGGGATGGTGGAGAGGAGCCTTTACACTTTCGAGCAAAACAATGTGGCTTTCTCTATCATAAAATGATTTACTATATACTTCCTCATGCTATGGTAGGCGGTAGGCTAGCTTGCTAGCTCATGTCTACACTTTATATTTGGCAGTCACCAATTAATCTATACTTTGGATTGTATAACAGTAATATCAATGTCCATTGGGTAATTGCTCTTTTAGTTGTTGAATAAACATAGAGCACTAACTGAATTATTTAATTTGTTTTATGCAATGGTACAATATAAATATAGAGGAAATGAGGACGTTGATTTAGATGCGTTAGCATTGTAAGAAATTAGAAATGAGAATATGTTGAGTACGTGAAGGTAGTATGGTTTCGGATAAATTAAGATTGACATAGGTGGTTCTATGTGTACTGTATAAACTCAAAAGAATAAGTCTGAAGCAAGACGATTGAGGATTAAACCAAATCTATCGTTGTGTATTAGTTATTATAAACTTAGCTTCTTTGGCCAAAAATCTAGCATTTGACCGAACAAAATGATTGAAAAGAACTTATGTAAGCACTCCAAATTTATAGCAACGAGAAATGAGTAGTTTGTTGTCGTCGTTATATTTGACATGAACTGTGTCATGCAACATGATTAAGGAAAGAAGAAAGTTCAAATATTGTCTATTTTCTTCTACAATATTATCGAGTAACATAAAGTAAAAATGTCACGACATGATTGATCAAGCAGTGATTGTCGGTAAGCTTAATTAATAAACAAAAATTCATCACTTGTTGATAAGCTTAAATATACAATAAAGCTTCCATATCATTGTTTACTATTCTTCATGTGAGCATGCATTACTTTGTGAGAATTATTATAAATGCATTTCCTCAAGTTGCCTGGTTTATTAAGATGCTCAACTCATGAGGTCCTGAATATATGGACAGTCGAAACGGGCAGGTTGAAAATTTTCTCTTCTTTGCTTCCTGAATATATGGACAGTCGAAACGGGCAGGTTGAAAATTTTCTCTTCTTTGCTTCCTTGCTATGGTAGAGATCGCAATAATAAAGTGTTAAAATCTTTTAATTGCTACAATTATTGCTAAGTATGATTTTTCATTTATTGGGCACAACCTTTCTTGAACTTAAGAATAGGCACTCGAGCTCAACAATCTATGGTGATTGACATATGAAATCGACAATTTCTCTATGGGATAACTTACAATTCCGAGCTTGCGTGTTTTGGTAGTTTTGCATTTTGTTGAGACCAAAAATTAGGAGTTCAGACATGGAGATGGTGGGTGGGGCCATTTTAGAAGGAACGAGCAATATGGTATTTAGATTAATTGGTTGTCGAGAAGGCACAACGAGAATCTTTATACCGGATGTTAACCCCAAAAGATAATTTTTGAAATTGGGATTTTGTCAAAAAATTAAGAGAGACAATACCGGACATCCTTCACCTTTTTGTCACTGTCAAAAACATCATCGTGATTTAAAAATATCACTAACAACTCATTTCTAATTTCGAGTATCATATTCACCTCGATCACTTTTATAATTATATTCACACCATAATTTTTATTATCCGCATGGACCGCATCACATTTTAATTGCAATAAAGATCCCCATTTTTGCACTTATGTCACTAGTTTTTTTGTCGCATTCTTATGATTAACCTTCAATTAATTAGGACATCTTATAAATGATGACAATTTTTTTCCAAATATTTTGTTAATGTGCACTGAAATGAGGGACAAATATTTTGTCAATCATTTATGGTTTATTTTGCTTATTTAAAAGTATAGGTGACAAATAAATCTTTTTATACTCTCTTGGTGTTAGGACCTATCAAACTCCACATTGATATGATATTGTTCGTTTTGGGCTGGGCCCTCACGAATTTGCTTTTGAATACTACCCAAAAGGCCTCATA